>JAPDSC010119364.1:54352-85771 GCA_026290005.1 Latrodectus geometricus
AAAAAATATATTAACTTATTATTTTGATTATACAAAATTATTAACATTTTCATTGAGAATTTTTAAGTGTTATAAAAACAAATAATAATAATATTATAACATGTAAAAACACTTAAGCTTTTATTATATTCGATAACTGATATTAAAATACTCTGAAAAGCAATTTCAGTCATTGTTTCGGCTGAATTATTACGTAAAAAAGTTTTTACTCATTAGGTAATAAAGGGAATTTTTTTTTAAATATGATATAGTAATATATAGATCAAAAATACTTTCTTGATTAGCATTGTTTGCGTCATAGATGAATTTCCCTGAAAAATAATATGATTCCTTCCTTTGTTATTAACTTATTATTTTGTTTCAAATAAAGTTAAAAGACTATTTTGTTAATTTAAGCACACACATTGTTTCACGTTATAGAATTTCAGAATAAAGATATTATATAAAATAAGCATAAGTCTGTAATCAAAATATATATTATAATCTTAGTTACAAATAAGTTATATAACAGCTTTAAATATGTCGTATTAATAACTAAGAAAAAAAGAATTTATCTATTTAAAAATAAAGTTATAAAGTTTCTTTATTTTCAGTAAATTTTTTATTTCATTGTTTTTGTTCAAATTATAATATTGATTCAGTCTATAATAACCTGAGGGCAGAAATATTTGTTTATCTAAAATTAACTTTTTAGATATATTTATTATTCAAAACACAAATATATATTCAAGTTAGTTATACGTCTATGTCAAAATCTGCATTGTATGCATTTTGATTCATTAATTACAAAATAAGTAACACGAGTGGGAAAACAATTTAGCAGAAATGCATTATTAATTTTATTACTGAAATACAATTACGGTTCTTGTTATTATGTATTGATGAGGACTTTATTTGAGTTTTATCAATATTATTTATGAACTTAACATAGAAAGAAAACATAAATAAAATGTCTTGCATATATAATTGTTAATTAAATGTCATTAAGTAGTTCATAATATCTAATAACACATTTCTAGATTAATTCTTATGTATTTCTGAGTATCATTATAATGATAAGATAAAACATTTTAAAAATTCATTTAATTACTAATCTGATTAATTTAATGAGGAACATAATGTCAATTTAAATTAATATATTAATTGTCTCTATTCAAAAATATAGATAATCTCAAATAAATTGTTATTTATTTGTGGGGAAATGATGTTAAATAAAGGAGAACTGCAATGAGCATTTAATATCGCAATCGCATAGTAGCTTTAAGTAATTATCAAATTTTTAATTGGTCTTGTTCCTTATATTTGAAGATTTTTATTTAACCAAAATCTTTTAATCTAGTGTTTCTTTAATCTAGTGAAAGTTGCTCCTATTTATAGGAGCATCGTTAATCCAGTCAAGCGAACGAAAACATCCCTTCCCATTTGCTTTCTCCACGATCCCATTACAGTTTAATATCGATTCCTGTAAGCACATCATTATCACATGATTTCCTTTTGGAACCAGAATTGAGCAATTTCATCGCAATCGATCTCAACAAATAGAAACAAACAGTTAACAGATTGACGAAATATTTTGAAATTGGAGAATTTTCCAGTTTTAGGACAAACGGTAAAAAAATTTAGAAATTTTTGATAACTTTACTATAAATTTAGAATCAAATTTTTGCTTTTTAATCAAAACTAAAATGGCAATTTTTAAAATATTTATGTTGAAATCATCAAGTTTTAAAATAAGAAAACTAAATATATAGCTAAAGGTTGTTATTAAGGAGTAAAATTATCTTTTTTGAAATATTTCAAATTTTATGGGTTTAAGACAAATGGCTAAAAAATTTAGGAATTTTGAGCCATTTGTCTTAATACTAATAATTCAAAAATTTAACTAATGTTTTACTACTATTGATGTATAAGAAGTTTTGCTTTTTAATCGTAATTAAAATGGCAAATTTTAAATTTTTTATGCCAAATCATCAACTTTTTAAATAAGAAAACCAAGTATATAGCAAAATGGTGTTATTATGGAGTAAAATTATGTTTATTACAAATTTTTTTCAAATTTTATGGGACTTCTTTTAAATAAATTGTTGTGTAAAATGAATTATCTTAAAACTTATGCAACTGATACATGATAACAGTTATTCCTTGCACAAATTAAGTAACACACAGATATATATATATATATATATATTTGTAAAATCACACATGTTTTTACTAAAGATTGTAAAGTTTTTCACGAATTTACTTTATTTATTCATTCAGTTTATGTCAATTTACATAAAAATTATTTTTAGACAAAGCATCATTGTTGTAAGAAACAGATTCAGTAATCAGCTAATTCACAAAGCTAAATGAATAATGGCTTTGAAACTAAGTATCTGGCTTCCCATTAAACTACAAGGTACTTAAATCTAAAATCTGAATATCATAAGAACAATAAAAGGTGATAGAGATTTCGTTGAAATTTTTGTAAAAACTTTATCACAACTGATAATGCTACAATAATGTTACAATACATTTTCGTACAATAAAGTTTTAATACAATTTCGTACAATAAAGGTAGAGTACATTATTGTACCAATATCGTTGAAAAAATTTAAAATAACTAAGAAATATTCAATAAAGGTATTTTAAAAATATTTAATGGCCCTTAATGTATTGTCTTTAAGTATTTAAATTATGAATACGCTGTGAATATGTGAAACAAATAAAAAAATGCTTCTTAATTTTTATCTAAATCTGATGATTTTTAGTTAGAAATATAAACGTGAAATTTTAATTTCTTTTTAGATAATATTTATTTAGTTTATAAATCAATTCAATTTAGCTGTTCTAAAAGTGTTATAGCACTTTTAGAACAGCTAAATTATTTAAGAGTATTACACAGAAAAAAATTTCATGCAAAACATAAAAATAAATTTATGTTTCCTAAGCATCATACAAATATTATATTTAAGCAAATAATTTTTCAATCAAAACAAATTTTACTGAAATATTTAATATTTAGTACAGGTACAAAATCAATAGTTCACACATTTCAAATATATCCTTCTAAACTGATAATTTTAAAAGTTGAAGTTTATCATATATTCTGATAAAATATAATAATTCTAATGATTTTAATAGCTTATTTCTAAAAATTAAAATATGGAAATTCAAATAACTATTAATCTGACAGAATTCTAGTAGAAAAGCAATGTGTTTAAAAGTTAAAATAAAAATATCCTATAAGCTAACATTTTAATACACATAATATAAACTCAATTCAGTATTTTCTTGTAAAATATAAATTGCGATGAATTCCATCTCAAATGTGCATTTGAATTATTTACATTTAAATTTCAATTAAATACATTTAAATGAAATTTTGATTTATTTCATTGTAAAACTAAGTTATATAAATTGAAATTAAGTTTTATTTTAAAATGGAAACGATGTATAAACCAATTGAAACTTTACTGAAAGGAAATTAAACCTTATAAAATTTTATCTTTTAGTAATTTTACATTATTTTATCAATAAAAACTAAATTTATTGGTATGGTTCATTATCTGCCAACTTTTTCATTTTCATTACGATTAAAAAAATTTATTTTTTAAAATCTTTAAAATCAAGGAGTCAATTGCATTTCATATGTAGAATTTTTAAAAAACTCGAGCTAAATGCAAAACTTTTTTCTTAACTTTATATTATGTAACTCATGCAAAAAGATTCTCTTCAATTATGCAAGAACACACAAACTAAAGAAATTCTCTACAGCGGTATCATACAACGGAGAATAAATTCATGACCGTATCTTGCGTTCCTTAACATAAAATCAGTTTATTGAATAATGTAGATTTATATTTTCAATTTTTGTGTGTAAACTTGAGAAACAAAATTCTCCCAAATAGTGTATATTGCTTATAAGTATAGGGTAATAAAATTATAAAGAAAGATACTTTACTAGGATAGTGTTTTATTTTCAAAACAGAAGACAATTTATGTCTCTCATGAGATGAGGTAGATAAAAATCACGATTACCTTATAAATTCCCCTCTTCCATAACAGTTATTTATGTGAAAGTAGCTACTAGTCGTAAAATATTCAATTGCTTCAAGCACAAGGTTTTTATGAATGAAAATTTCATTTTATAAATTGAACATTTTTATAAAAAAATGCTTACTTTATTAGTTAAATAAAACTGTTCAATATATATATATATATATATATATATATATATATATATATATATATATATATATATATATATATAAATAAGTATAACAAATATCTGAAATCCTGATCATTGCTAAGCTTCCATATTTAAATATCGTGTAGACAACAACATTGGCATTAGTTTCATGTAAAATGCGACGAAATTGAGATAGAAAATGGCGAAGTTTCGGGGTGTCATTAAAATGTCTGATCTTTAAATGACATATCTATTGAGTTTAATATTCTAACATTGACAGTGGCTTTTGTGATTAAAAGGTGGATAGTGATTTTTGGAATGAGAGTAGGCCTCTCAAAGGAATTGAGAAAAAACTACACCAAACCGATTGGTCAGATATGCTACATGTTCCAAAAAGCAACTTGGTTGTTTAGATAAATATCATCTCCAAGATATTTATCTATAATATCATCTCTGAGATATTTATCACACTTTCTTGGTTTCCATGTTCATGCTGTTATCCATAAGGCTTTCCTTACAAAATACAACCATGATGTTTTTTGTAAGGAAGGATTGAAGTCATGTGATTCATGTCAAAATTCAACTTCAGATAAATGGAAACAAGTTCATTGAAGAGATGAATTCAGGTTAATACCCTACCAACCAATTGGATAGCAGCGTCTTGGACTAGTGTATGCCTGAAAGACGCATTTTGCAGAATGAATTGTGTCTATAATAAATTTCACAGGTGTGTAATTGTAATGTGGCATTGTGTTTCATGGTATGTACTGGATCTCTTAGGATCAATTCAAGGTAGGTTTAGTGCCGACTTCTATTGCATTATTCTACAGAGCAATGTGCTTACTACGCTGGAGCAATTTTAAGATTTTGATCCTCATTACTGTCATAATACCTGTTTGTCATTTTTGCCATACATTGGTAGGTTGACAAGGGTGTGAACGGATTGGACTGTCCTGCCCAGAGTTCTGACTTTAACTTTACCGCTGGAATAAGTTGGACTGCTGAATTAAGAAGTGAAGCATCCATACATAATCAGGGTGGGAACTTATATGTCTTATACAAAGAGAGTGGAAGAAAATGCCACTGTCAATCGTTTAAATACTAGTGTGTTCCCTAATCTTGTGATGCGAGTAAGAAAGAAGAAATGAATAAAGAATACTTAAATATTTTGACGGCAATTGTTTATAATGATGTCAAGTAATTTATAAATAAATTATTCGTTATTTGTTTATTTTTCTCAAACAATAAATATGATTTCATTGGTTAAAACATGTTCTAATAATAAGTACGGTTTTCACTGATTAAAAGGAATGCTGCTAACTTATGAGGCATAGAATGAATCAAAATATAAATGATGAACTGAAACATTATGCCTTATTTTTAGAAAATAAGTTTTTCAGTAGCTGAATTTTTTTCAGGAACTGAAAAGTGATTAGTTACCTTTCTTATTAGAAATTTGTAAAAATGCTCCATTCGTTTCATGTCTGGGTTATATTCTGGTTAGTCTATTAAAATTATTTCGTTTTAAATATGCCTTGTAGTACCTAAGATTCATCAATAATTATTGTAACTTATGTTACCACATTAAGTTTGAGGAATTAATCCCTCTATCACTAAGTTATTAGATTTCCATTTCTAATAAAAATGCAGGTCAAAATGGCCTATGATAAAAAATTCGTATTAAACTATACTTTAGGGCTAAAAAAAGTGTAATTTAAACTATAAATTAGACTTTTTTATTAACAAATGCAGGAGCATTCAAAGTACCAAGTTCTCTCATAAAGAGATCCTGTTTGTGCAGGTAAATTTTAGTTGCATAAAAGCCTTTGAAAACAAAGAAGTTTTTTACTCATCTCTTGTTCATTTCAAAATGATACTGCTCCTACCTGCTGCGGGCATCAGGATGATTCACTTTGTACAAAACACATGCTTCAAATTTAAGATTGGATATACCGATATCATGAAATAGTTTCCAAGCTGTTTAACTCGAATGTCCTTTATTAGTAACTTCCTAAAAGTATTGTAATAAAGAAGAACTTTATGAGCGGTGTCTCCCAAAGATGGTGATAAATAACTATTTAAATTATTTTGTTACAGATGTACATTATCGTTCTGAACATTTTTTTTTCTAAAAACCAATTTTATAGACTGGAAATGAAAAATTCTTAACGCAAAAATTGTTGCAGATTGTGCCTGATTCACCGCTAAATAACTTATGACTTAATCAACATTTTGATCTCAAAAAAATCATGGGAACTTAGTTGTTTCATAAGAAATATTAATAATATTAACTTCAGATTTTTTTTTTTAAATTTTATCTTGTTTTCTTTAGAATATTAAAATATTTGACATAGAAATTCGAGTGATTGTATAACAACAGCAAATTTTGATGTTATCTTTAACCAACATCTCTTTAACGTTTTTTAACAATAATAAATACATTGAATATAAATTTAACATCCCGCTTGATTTAACATGATTTATCATTAAATGCTGCTTTTTTGTCGTCGTACACAATTACATAATCGTATCTTTTCCTTTTTCCGTACTTCCTATTTCCTTATTCCTTTGTACGGAATAAAATGAAGCCTCTATTTTAGAATAATATTTTGGTTTTTTAAATAATTAAAGTAAAATATAAACTATAACTTCAAAACATGTATATATTTCTTATGGATATATTTTGCTTTAGATTCTTTAATACCACAAATGAATTTTCAAAATTTAAAATTGCTATTAAAATATTGTAAACTGTTTTTTAAAAAGGATATTATTTAATTAAAATCAATAATGTTTTGTTTTTTTTATTATTTGAAAGAAAACTTTTAAATGTTAACTGTATTGATATTTTTTTTTAACTTTAAATGTTAATAAAAGCAAAATGCGATTAGTTTTGCGTTAAAATTTTTTATCATGAAATAGTGTTTGCTACAATTCTGGAATATTACAAAATTAAAATTTTCTTTCTCTTTTGTGAACTGTACAAGTTTTTAAATAAAATCAAATTAAATACTTTAATTGAAAACTAAGCAAATACTTATTTATCATGGTATAAAATGAATACATTCTATGACAAAGTGCTTAACATTTATTTTAATTCAAGATTCACAATTTCACATAGACAGCTTAAAAAATTTTTAATTTTCGCATTCTTAAATGCATGAGTTTATTTCCTGTTTTGTGGTTTCTTACTTAAAAACATTTTATTCCAATTAATTTACTTTGATTAAATTAAAAATACTTCGTAAGGTTAATTAAACTTAAAAAAAACTATGAAAAATTATAAAATGTTTTAATAATGCAAAAAATTTGGTCAATCTTCTAACTAAGACACTAGATGAAAGGAGATAAAATTTACACATATATATTTTAGTTATTTTCAATGATGAAAATCATTTTTCGTGTACAAGTTTTACTTTTTTTGACAAATACATTCTTATTTACATGATAGTTCATATTTCAGTTGAATTTTATTTCTATTCTTGGCGAAAATATTCCAAACAAACCTGACATTTGCCGCTGAAAGCTTTTGCTTTTTTTTTTTTGCAGCCCACTTTTTGTCAACAAAGCTGTATTTTTCACTTTAATAAAAGAGAACCAACACTATCTTTACCAATGTTTCCTTCTACATAAGTAGGTATAGTTGAGATTCTTTGTCTACTTTTTGTTCCTATCACTGTTTTTCAATTTCTTAGATTAACACTTGTTACAGCTCTGGGGAACTACTTGAGGTTTATAGTTTCATTTTTGTAAAAGGATTTGCGAATTGTTCTGGAGTGTACCATAACTATAAGCAGTGAACGCATAAAAAGGGGCCAGTACCATAATTTTTTGAGGATTTTTAAGGTAATAATGTCTTGCCCACGTGATGATCCACACCGGCCATATATTTACTGTAAAAATTAATTGAATTTTGCATCTTCACATTAACTTTATCTTTGTGTCCTCTTATTCACCTCTACACAAAACATAATGGCTTTAAATTATGTATTATTGGGGAAACAGTGACAGTACCATTGTTTTTCTATTGCATCATAAAATTATAAGAGTTATCGTCAAATGTAAACACAAATGTGCCTCTTTCATTCGTTCGTATAGACTTAGATTTTTCTAAAGGATATTTGTGAATCTTTTAGAAGAATTTATGTGATTTTTTTCTTTTGCATAGATTTAGATTTTTATCCGTAATATGAAAACTTCTTTCACCAAAACATTTCAAAAGACTAATGCTAGTAGAAATGTTATCAAAATAAAAAGTCTTGAAGGATTCACATATTTTAAATTTATTTTCTGTTAATTTTATCACAACCTGATTATTAAAAGGAGTATAATTCCTTGCATCAGATACTTTACATAAACAGTGATATAAATTGTACCAAAATCCTTCACTTCCATGGAGCTCAAAGTTTATACCCAAAAAGTATAAAATTATCTCGGATAAACTATTTAAGATATTCCTACCATTACATGGTGAGCATTTTATCAATGCTTATATTCGCAGAGATTTGTCTATTATCCACATTCACAGGTATTTGAATAATAAACAATTAATAAAGTTACTATATAAAACACGTATTTACTTATGTAGTCAAAAAATCGTATTCGTATTTTATACCTATTGTTTACCACCCATTTTTTATAATGATATCGTATTATTCACTGAAATAAAACTGCTCAATAAGCTCCGTGTGATAGAGTTTAATCTTTCAGTAAAGTTTTGATATGTTTGAGCAAGTCTCTTACAGTTGATTCTGCTTGTGTTTTTCATTTTGTGTATTGAGGTGATTCATTCTTTATCAAAGATAAGTGATATCTTTTATGTTTCTTTATCCTTTTTCTTGTGGAAACACTAAAGCCTGTGAACAATTCGGGCTGGAATTTATCGCCAGTTTTAACCTTTATAGGCCCAGGAACTTCGTTTGCAATAATGTCATTGGTAATTACTTTATTCTTATCCATTTCATATTCATCAACTCATTCTGATCTGGTGGTAACACAGCAATTTCAAGTCCGCTCTCATCTGAAATTAAACTACATATTGAATAGTTTTATCCTTCCTTTAACTGAACATCGAACAGAAACATTTACACTGGCATTACACAAAATGAATGTAATACTAGAAATGAAATAAATTTTTACACTTGGTAAAAATGAGAGAAAAAACTCGTCAATCATCGTTTCATAGTCCTATTTAGAGGATAGTTATATATAATGTGCTACAACTTATTTATGGATAATATAGCTTAATCATTAGGATATAACGAAAGAGTAATTTCACATAAAAAAGAGATCAAGAACTTTTCCAAAGTAAACAGAAAAAGAATTCTGTAACTGTAAACAGATAATACAAACTACGGCCTCTAATGCGATGAATAAACAAAATGTTCAGAAGAAGGAGAAGGAGATGAGACTCTAATACTAAACTCTACATGTTTCTGATGCCAAAATATTCGCACCAAACAAACACTGATTTCTCATGCTATTTTTTAGCTGTCCTTTAAATCTCCATTAAGTTAAAATAGGATAAGTTATGTTGTTAAAAATATGTATGCAGTAATTTGTAAAAGAAGAATATATACTTTAATTCGAAATACAATTTAAGAAAATATAAAAATTGATTGTCTTGTAAAACATTTTTTTAATTCATGTTCTTCATATGCACGTTAATTATGTTTTATGTGCACGTATATTTATGTGCACGTATGATTAAGTCAATCTGAATTTTTATCCATTTTGTAATATTGCAAGCGTTTTTAAGATGATATTGTTTTTCACTTATCTTTACATTTCGGAGCAAAAAAAAAAACCATGAATAAACTGATTTTATGATGCTAATGTAAAGATACCTTTCAAAACATTTTGAAGATAGTATAATATTTCTCGTCACCTGATAAGTAGTTCTTTCAATGTTAAATACTAGTTTCTGGATACCTCAGAATCAAATAGCTTATTGAACATTTCGCAATTATCTTGTAATAGGATCGATTAGTAAAAATGACATATAAGTTAAATGATTTATTTAGCAAACAAATTTGTATGAAAAATTTTCTTGCTAAGACGCTTTCATTACTAATAATTTCTTGGAACAAGATTACCTCAGGGCAGAAATTTAAATAATTGCAGGAGAGCCATGAAATAATTATGTTTAAAGTTGTTTTCTTAAGACAGTATTTAATTTTTAAACAGTATGAAACTATTATCCCTATAACAATCAATTAAAGAAAACTTTGAGCCATGAGATAAAGTCAATTTAATTAAATCAATTTCATGAATAAGCATCTTATGTAATTTTTAATTTAATTTCTTTTGATCAAAGTGTTACATAAAAATTATTCATATTTTCTGTACTTTATTTTTATATATTATTTGTACTTTCTATCTTTTCAGAAGTTAATTTTTTTATTCATTATTATTAAACTAAAATTTATGTTCTTATAATTCTTTGAGAATCAGAATTTTGCCCTCTCACCCAATTTCTCTTAATATATATTGGTTTTTATAAAATTCACATAAGATTAAACCAAGGTTTAAATCCATTTTTTTTCCTAACAAATTAAAAATAAAACATTTTTATAAAGTTTAAGCACAAAGAAATGATTTTTTTTACATGATTTAAACTGGGATCTCAGTAATGGGAGGGAAATAATTCATGGTTAATAGAATTTTTTTTAAATGCATGTGATAGCATATTTTGCTAATTTTTTACTTAAACATGAACGTACGTATATACTCAAATGATTCAATAACTTCAATGATTATTTGTTTTATAATAAGTTTATATTAATTAGAATGATAATGCTAATAAAAAGTAAATTAATTTTTGTGGCTTTCATTTTAGACATTAATTTTAATTTGAACTTTATGCCTCAACGAATCTGGAAAATTTTGTTAGAAGTGTTTAAAACTATTTTCTTAATTCTGAATAAATAAATTTATTCCAAATAAATTTTTTCAGTAAATTTACTGATAATCAAACCTTTATTTTAAATAGTTATGCGCAAAAATCTTTCTAGTAGAATGTTCATTTTATCAATATTTATAAGCTTGACGTTCAAAGGAAAACGTTTTTTAAAATTGGTCAGTCATCGTAGTTTTTATTATATTGATATTATTTGCTATTATGTTTATTATTATTTATCTTAGTTTTATATTAGTATTGTATTATTTTAATTCAATTAATAAATAAATAGCAAAAGCGTAATCGTCTTTAAACAACAGAATCCAAAATTTAGTTCAGAAACAACTTCCATTTTTCAGAAAGAATTCATATGAATATATTATTCATAAATTTTATAGATAAACTTCATTTGTGTGTGTGCTTAGTGACATAAACTTTCAAAAACTTTATTAGGTATTTGCTACATAATAATATATATTAAAGTGTTAGTAAAATAAAGTAATACTTAATAGCAATTAAGCTAAAAAATGATGTAATAAAATAAAGAAACAATTAATGCAGAATATATTTAATCTAAAATTTTGAATTCATGTTTGTGCACAGGATACAGGGTACTATTTGTGTATATCACATATGTGTGCGAACCACCATATTTTCCTATACTAATAGATGTATTCTAGTTGTTGGATAAAACTTCTAGGTGGGAGTCTATGCAATATATATTCAAAGACCAATCAGAAGACCCAATAATTTACATACCACTCCACAGCTATCAGTCTACTTGGATTGCATTGAGATTACAAACTATTTGGCATTCCACATCCACCACATGAACATGTTATATTTTCACTTGATTCGGAATTTAAACTCCTTTTCCTCCAATAACTAGGAAACCAGGTTACATTCATAAAAAAAATAAATTTCTGTAGAAAAATTTGGCATTTACTAGATTAAAAATTGAAGTGTTAATAAAATTAAGATTCTTCCGATAGGGTAGATATATATAAAAATATTCTACCATTGTTACCAAAAGTGATTTGTATTGCATGAAAATATCATCAATATACCAGTATTTAAAGTTGGTGAAATTATATTCCCAGATAGAGAGATATTGCACGATAAAAAAATTGCATGATAGACTTAGAATATTCATGTTTTAATTCAGTTTAAGATTTGTTTGATGCTTTCAGTTTGAATATTGTAGAAACTGATTTTAGCCGTCTCACATGATGTACAATTTTCTGTAATTATTTATATTAGAAAAAAAGAATCGTAAAGTATTCTGTTTTTATTCATCGTAAAGTATTCTGTATTTATACATTTTGCTTCTAATCAAATTAATATTCCTGAAAGAAAGGTGAGGTGACATTTCTTTAAGGAATTGAGAACATTGAAAAATATTTTATAAAGTCCGAGATCAATGGTTACATTCTCTGAAAGTGATACTGGTAAAATATTCCAATAAGATGCATAACTAACATCCAGAAATGAATCTAATACCTCTCAGACATGCGAACGAGCATTCCTATTCTAGGCATAATATTGCTTCTTCCATCGTTAAAACTTACGATTACACTGATACCTGGAAGCATAAAATGATCCACTTGCTTAAAATTGCAGATAAGGATGATAGGAAATTCGGGGATATAATATATTCATAACTACAAAATACTCCATGTAAGTCCTTTGAGCTGCCATTCAACATTATTGGGTAGCCTTATGAATGAAATGCATTTCAACAGTTTAATAATGATGATAGTTGCTTAGAATCTATGTTAAGAATGATGATTGATGCCAGTGAAGCATTTATTCCCGCCGTTGTCTCAAACTCAATAGCACTCATTCACGGGATTTCTACTCTTTCATTTGTATCTGATATTTACTTATTTATGCCTTTTCTCTGATTTTAAATTTCCAACATATAGTTATACAAAACAAATCCTAAATTCTTTTTAAATTTCTATTTCATGTCATGCTAAATTTCAAATATTAAACAATAAGCATAAATATTCTACAATAGCAATAGATGAAGTATGCTTTATTATTTCATACCTCATCTATTGCTAAGTTAATTTATTTGTTCATACTTTCCCATTAATCATTTTAATTTAAAAAAATAAAGGACCGTAGTGGCCTGGTTGGTTAGGGCATCGTTGTCGTTACCAAAGGTGGTGAGTTGGAATCCCGGCTTAGCCGAAGATCCATTGCGTTCACTAAAGGTAACTGGGGCACGTAAAATCTTTCGGGTTGCAATGTCCTCTATGTTCCCATAATAAATAGCTACCTCTGGGGTGTTTGGAGCCAGGCTTTGGGTCTTCACTGGTTTCAATCTTTAAATTGGAAGATTTAGATGGTGCTGTCATCTATGAGCCAAAAGTCGTACTTCCACCATAGTATGAGGGTGCTCCATTCAAAAACACGGAAGGCGCTTTCTCTCTCAGTTCATTCGCCTAGTCTTTGACGGGTGGGCTTGGCATTGCCAAGTGTCATCAGAAACAAAAAAATAAATGAATATGACTCTATAAGGTATTAAATACACCAATAAAAAGAGATATATGAATTCATTTTACTGGATATTTAAAATAAAATTTAGTTAATTATTTTTAATTTGTAAATACTACAATATTGGTATTACTCCGAAACAATTTTGTAGATGCGATATTCATATACATCCTCAACTGAAACACTTGACTATGATGTGATTAAAAAGGAATATGTTGATATTATATTTTCTCATTGATATGCATCGTTTAACAGTTGATGAAATTTGAATTCATAAAACAATGTGTTTTATGGAACATACTCATCTTTCAAATTTTCATTAGATTTGTAATTTTGTTTGAAAAAATAAAAGGTGTTATATTTAATGAATATTTTCTTTTTGCTTTTGCCGTTGTGAGTACTTTTTTTAAGTAAGTCTAATTAAAAATCAATTGTAAACAATTTTTTTACTCTAAAATGGCTCTACAGCATATACGTTCAAGGATTTCACAGAAAATTCATATTAAAGATCTTTATACATGATAATTATCAATTTTTGAAAAAATTCTTTTCTATTTATCTCCATTTGATGAACATTTATTTTGAATTCTCACATAAGAAACATTAGTGAGTTACAAGAAAATTAGCCACTATTTATCTAATTTCTTATTTCTCAAAAACCATGCACAAAAAGTAGTTTGCTTAAGAACACAAAATCTTATCATTAAGTAATAATAAGAATTAAGATAATTTTAAATTACAGGATTTATATAAATATTTTATTAAAAAATCGTACTTAATACTTTCACAGAAAACTGTTTCAAGTGGTATGTCTGTGGCTACAAATGCTCATATTTTTATTGTATTTATTTTTTTATTTAACAATAAATACATCAAATAATGTGCTGCCAAACGCTACTAGTTATTTATTAATTAAATAAGTCAAAAAAAAAGAAATCGGTTGCTAAGCCAAAAAATACTTTCCACTACACAGTAGGATAAATTTTGAAACTATTTAATCTAAAATGAAATTACTCTTTTGTTTACAAATTAAAAATAATTTTCAACACCTACACACTATTCAAAATGAAACCTATGCTTTTCTTTCGACTATTGTTAAAGATCAATATTCGTGCATTCGTTAGAACGCCTTTAGAACGAACGTTAGATCTTATTTGATTTCATAAAATAAGAAAAAAACTATATATTAAATATACGAAAAATACAGTTTCAATAAAACCAATGAAGAAGAAGTAAGGTTTCATCTAGATAATTTTTTCATTGTAATTAAATTAAATCACTTGTGTTGTTTAAATGAAATGTAATAATCATATCATTTTGTTGAAATAATATGAGTGAAATGTTGAACAAATATAGGTTTTAAAGATACATTTTTATATTTCAAATTTTAATAGAATTCTTATTAAATGAAAATAATAAAATGAAAAGTTGTTTGGTAATTAAAATGCGTTTCTATTCATAAATAAGTGTTTAAACATTGGTAAGAAATAATCCCCCGTATTTTGCGTTATTATAGCATTTTTATAACGTATTAGAAATAAATAATTATATGCTCAAATATACTTTCAAAGTAAATTCATTTATTTTTTTATTTTGCTTTTATATTTAACCATTTTCGCAAACATTATGTTGATTCTCGTCGCTGAAGATAAATGTTAACAAATCCACCTACGTCTTTTTGATAGTTTATTTAAAGCATTTTGCACAATAATAATAATAATAAAAAAAAAAAAAAAACCCAATGAAAGAAAGTTTTTATTAAGAAATTTTAAATTAAATTTATTTTATGCGGTGAATTTCAGCACTAATTCATGTATTTATGTTACGGAAAACTTTTTAAAATAACTTAAATATAGATATTTATTAAATTTAAATGTAATTTTCATGCTTATGAATAACGAGATTGATACTTTCATTCCAAATTGATATTAGTAAGATAATATATTTGATTCAAAAATTTTATTGATAGAGTTTCTATTTTTAGGTTTTTCTCTTACTATTTTTAGGATATATTTAAGTTGAGTTGAATGTATATAAAGACATTAATATTTTTGTGAGGAACAATTACGAAATTGCATTTAAATCTACATGTAAATTTCATTTATCTAAAAATTTTATTGAAGTAAAATTAAATTAAACTTATGTCAAAAAACAAGAGCTTTATATATATTTTTATGCTTATTTTATAATTTTTTATTATTGCATATGCTTATTTTTGCACAATATGTATTATAGTTTAAAAGAATTTTACTGTAAATTATTTGTTTTCTCAATTTATAAATAAAGTGTTCGTTTCACTGAATTTATACAAATAATGAAACTAAATGTCTTAGATTCACGACACTTTTGTAATGAATTACTTAAATTATCTTCATTCAGTTGAAATTATTGAAGTTGTTATATATGTTATTTAAAAATAATCCTATATTTGACATAAAACATTGTGTTAAAATCTTCAAAAAGATAAAATATATTATTTCTTACAGATAACTCATTCTTAAAACAGTTATAATATGAATGAAGTCAATTGCAAATCACATGAAAAAAATGAATTTTTACTAGAAATTAAATGTAAATTGATAAATAATTATAATTTTAAGAAAAACCGAAGCCTTATAATAAAATACAATTAAAGTATATAAAAATAGAATAATGTATACAACTTATGAAACAATAATTTTATTCATGTGTACTAAATTATTTATATTTTAAAAATGTAACCAAATTTTAGTTATATACTCTTAAAAATTTCTTAATTGAGCTACTTGATGCAGTTATTTAAGAATTAAAAATATTTCGTTAATGATATTTATGTAAATGTTTAATTGATATACACATTTATTCAAATTTTATCTCATTTACTTTGTCATTGACTTCAAAATTTTTACTGATCAAATACTTTATTTTATTGCCATGAATTATTATATTAATGGTTAAATAAATTTTTTAGTTTTAATGAAAATTATAAGCACACATTTGAAAATCTTAAAGATAAGTTAAACTGGTATATTTAACGTGATATATTCTGCTACTATTATTTCTAACTTTGATTATATGAAAAAGAATAAAATCATTCTGAAAAGTACATTAATTTTAAGTTCATATATATTTCATAATACGTTTATAGGCTCTCTAAGATTGTTTTATTTTCAATTTAATACTGAAAAATGTTGTACATTATTTATGGTGAATCAAATGTTATACATTACGACATTGTTTAAAACATATGTTGTAAAAAATAGTTAAATATAAAAATAATAACAAATAGAATAATTTTTTAATAGTTTATACTATTAAAAAATTATTCTTAACCATAATGTAAAAAAACAGCAAATGCAACTTGTATATGTGCAAACTGAACTTAATTTTACATAAATATGGAAATTATTTATGTAAAAAATTTATAAATTAAACATAATATAAATTTAATCGTAAAATATAAATAATATTTCAATTCAAGCGATTTGTTATAAATATCCCTTGAGTTAATTTTATAATTAATTTTGATTCTCTTTGCATGATTTGAATAGTTAGAAAAAATAATTTGAACAAAATACTCATTTTCGTTCCTTATTAAGTAAAAATTTAGAATTCATTTTGTTTCAAATTACAGATTACAATCATTGTTCAAGATTTTTGTTTTCTGAAGAAATAATTTATGACTCTGAAAAACCGGCTTTAATTTAATTTTTATTTCTAACTGAATTTATGATCGTTATACAATAAGCAATTTCTGAGTTCTGTAAGTTAATTTGTTACACTGTGTGACTTAGGAATACTAGAGTAAAATAAAAATCAGGAGACACTCGAAACAATAGCATAGTTATTTAGAATTATAATTGGATGTTGTACCTTTCTTGAAGGGTAATTAATTTTAGCAAATTAATTGCTACATCTTCAAGTAACTTCTTATCATTTATTATTTCATCATGATAAGAGTAGCATTATTCACTCTTAATTTTTGGTGGGTTATTTTTCTCACATTAAATAAAAAAACATAAAAATACCTATGTTACGAAGCAAAATGTGAGTAATTAATAATATATCAATAGTTTTATGTGTATGCTTTGAGATAAACTAATTTGGTATAACTTCTTCTATGTATTTTAAAATCATCATGTTTATAATGATAAGTAAAACCAAACTTTTCAGATATATTTACTGTATTTCTCTTATGAAAAAATTTAACTAATTTTTGTAATATTATATATGGTTCAATTGAAATATTTATTTACATTGTTAATAACATATATCAATTTTTCTTCTCATTTTTTTCCTCTTGGTGATTTGGTGAAAGAATGCTTAGTGAAACAGAATTTATTTTCCCTGATATTTTAGAAAATTTAATTGCAGTTATAATATTTTTGCAAACATTAATCACTGCTAATTTTTTATTTTAAAGTAAAAAATTGTTCCAAGCCTTTTAATTGTTAATAACTTTACTAAATAACTTCCGCTTGCATTATACATCGGCATATCTAAAAAGACGACTGGTGTTATTATTAAAAAAATAACAAGATATTATGTAATGATAAATTGTAAAACCATTATTATCCATTAGAAACACTAAACTAACTGAAGCATAAATAAATATTTCAGTATCTATCCTAACATTTAATATCTTTGCTTTAAATGTAATGTTACTAAGTTACTAAAAAATGAATTCTTAAATTATTTATAGAGTGAAGAAATTAATTTTGATTACATAAATAATTTATTTTGTGATTCTTAATATGATTAGTCATTGTAAAAAGCAAAAGTTTAATGAATTCTGTCAATCATACAGTGCAATATACTTTACGCTCCTGTGTGGAAAGAAGTATTTAAAGATATGAAGATATATCTTTTCTTTAAAAAAAAAATGTTGTTGTGTTTGTTGTTTCTGATGACACTTGACAACGCCAAGTCCGCCCTTAAGAGACTAGGCGAATTAAGTCAGAGAGAGAGAGCGTCTTCAGTTTTAAAAAGAGCTCCCACTAACGAATTTGGAAGTACGACTATTGGCTCATAGATAACAGCACTATCTGAATCTTCCAATTTAGAGGTTGAAACCAGAGAAGACCCAAAGCCTGGTTCCAACCATTTCCAGAGGTATTAATTTGGAATGGGAACTTGGATAACATTGCGACCCGATAGATTTTAGGTGCCCCAGCCGCCTTTAGTGAACACGACGGATCTTCTGCTAAGCCGAGATTCGAACTCGCCACCTTTTGGTAACGAGAAAGATGCCCTAACCAATCCACTGACGCACTTTTTTGAACGGTTCGTGTATACGTAGATCGTGATTGACCTTATTTTGCTGATCTTGTGAATAAATATTTCATGGAAGAAATGATAAATCGAATTGTGTTATAAGGATGATCTTCCGTATACAAACTCCTTGCGTACTTGTATTGTAGATTAAAAAAGATCCCTTTTTAGTTTCATACCAAATATTCATGGATTCGGAAATTACTTAAGAAAACAATGACTATTCTATTTACTATGAGTATTTTATTTAATTTTTAATATTTTTATTATTTTAACACATAATTACCAATCATGAGAGTTTACCTTGCTATCGTTTTGGAGTGATAATATTCACTTTTGAACAAAGGTCCTAGTATTTCAATATACACAACAAAAATTAGGATTGATAATATATCTATTCATACTATAAAATGTAAATAATTTGTATCATAGTTTCATTTATTATTCTTCCAAATTGGATATTAAACGTTAATGCAAAATTTTGCTAAATAAATTTTAAAATTCTGCTGTTATCCTCAGCTTATTGTAAAGCTATAATATTCAGTTATATTATGATATACACTGTCTACCAATAACTATTTGGATACCTATTATAGAAAAGAAAAACTTATTTTATTCAAAATTTATTGGGAGAGACTTCAAGAGAGCAATTACAAGTCTCCAGGGCATACTTTCCACAAGTCTTTGTATTAGAGCTAGTAGTATTGTCTTCCACTCGTTTTGGAATAGACATAAAAGTTTCTTCATTGATTTTGGACTGGTAGTGCACCTCTTAATTCTTGGATCCAACTCGTCCCAGAGGTTTTCGATAGTGTTCAGCCCTAGGCAGGCCAGTTCATTTGATGAACTCTATTGACATCTTACCAAGCCTTGGTTAATCTCGAAACATGACATCTGGCATTCTCGTCTTGAAAGTAATAGAAAAATTCCAACCCGTAAAACTACCATGACGTAAGAAGCATATTTTCATCCAAAATGGTGCAGTAGGCATCGGTGTTGAGCTTACCATGAATGGGGTCCAAGGGTCCCAGTCCATACCAGGAGAAACAGCCCTAGACCATAATTCCAACTTCTCCGAACTTGACTGTTGGCGCAATGCATTCTGGCAGGAAACGTTCTCCTGGCAGACGCCAGACCCTGACCATGCCATCTGAACGGTAAAGGGTGAACTTTGATTCGTCGCTCCAAAGAACCCCCTTTCCACTGATCTACGGTCCAATTTCGATGTGATTTCCACCACATTGATTAATCAGAGTGGTTGGACTTTAAGATCAAAGGCTTATGGGCAGCAGCACGAGCATGAAAACCAAGCAGATATGCTTCCTTACGGATGGTCTTCATTGAAACAATACTCCCGAAAGTCTGTTGAAACTATTCGCAGATGAGGGACATCGGTTGGGTGCGGTTCTTCCGAATTTCTCTGGACAGCACTCGTGGGTCTCTATCTCCCAGTTTCATTGGCCTGCTGACTCAGGGCACATTTCTACAATCACTGCTCACCTTCCACTTCTTAATCATAAAGGTCACTGTCGATTTTGGGTACTTCAGATTGTCAGATATGCCCCTTAAGGATCAGCCACACTTGTAATAACCGATAATTATACCTTCTCGAAGTCAGAGAGCTCCAAACTGCGCGGCATCTTGTATGTGACTAAGGCCGATGTTGTTTCGTACACGATATATTCAGGCGGAGATCATGACGTATTTCAGGACAGCTGATATTATCATTTGAAAAGGTGTCCAAATATTTATTGGTAGACAGTGCTTAAAATAAGCTTAGAGATGCAATTGATTAATAACAATAATTTTATTAGATATCAAGTAACAATATATAAAACACATGATTGTAAAACTAATTGTAAATTACAAAATAAGTTTTAAAAAGAGTATTTAAACTATTGGAAGTATAATTAAACAGTAATGTAAACATTTAAACGAAAACCTGAAAATAATCATATATATATATATATATATATATATATATATATATATATATATATAAGTTAGGAAAAATCTAAGCTTAAAGTTACTGAAATTAATTTGCTTTTTAAAAGACACACTGTACAATCATCTATCCCTAAAATTAATACATTTTGAGGATTTCTATTTCCAATTATTATTTAAGTAAAAAATATAATATTTAAGAGAAGAACAATTAGAAGTATAGTGATTGAAGAATTATAAAAATTTAAATATAATATGATTCCCTTACAAAACAAACTTTGAAGTAAATCTTTGAAACAAACAAAAAATTGTAAACTGAATTGGTGACTGAAAATATATTTTTAGATTAGGGAAGAAGATCAAATTTCTTTCTCAACAAAAGAAAGATCGGACAATGTAGAAAAGAAAAAAAAAATGTCATCTTAAAGAGATGACATAGCGGAAGGGATAGTTTTGACAGTTAAGGGGAAAGCTGCCTTAAGCTAAAAAATTAAATATCATACTTGGAGTTACTCTTCCATGAAACTACTGTTGTCATATGGAATATAATACTAATTTTGTGATTTCCCAGATTTTATAAAAGGTGGAAGATTTTATTATGCATAGAAAAATGTCCATGAGTTTACACACAGATAAAGAAAGATATATACAAGTATCTATTTGTTATATGTTTTACCTAGAACTAAAAGTAAGTTTAAGAATTTTATTTGAATAAATTTTAAAAGAAATAAATTATGAAGTTGCTTTGCAGTAAAATCTAGAAAATCTTGCATCAATTTTTAATTTAAATGAAATGAACCATTAAAAATTGTGTTCTTAAAGTATGTATGAGAACAGGATTCAAAATTTTAAGAAATCTATGAATAATTTTAACTGACAATAAAAAAGAATTTATATTTTATTAATAGAAATTAGCAATAAATATTAAGAAAGAATGATCAATTGAATGATAAATTTTTAAAAGTTTATAATCATTTAAGTTTTACAGTTAAACAATTCTACAATATATTTAATTCAATATCCACGAGAATTCAAAAAGTGAAAAATATAATTTATGCTCTAGAAAATGTTGAACAATAGTTGTGAAATTTAATTTTTAACACAATAGATACTTCCTGATAAGCATAGTTCTACCATATTTAATCACGGAAGTCTTTTTTAGTATGTAGTGCAAAGTGTGATATAAAGTAACACATTTCTTTTTTATAAGCTTAGTATAGTTTCATATATTGGAATAGTAATTCCTATAGCTCATATTCGAATTTTTTGATTTTTCTAGATATTTATCGCAAATGCATGCCAGTAATACTAAATGTGTTTGGACAAAAATGAGAAAAGATGGAAATCTGAATTCATTTCATAAGGAGAGTTTTATGGATTTAGAGAGATACTGTCTCCTGTTTATGGTCACAAATATTTTTTACAGATTATAGCTTATTTTGTCTTTTCCATCTCATTATTAAAGGCATTATCATTCTTTGAAACTGACATGGACATATCTTTTCTCTGTAATAATTTCCAAAGTATCGCCCTCGAAATATTTAGTGTCTTGATAACATTAGAAATATGACCAAAATTCCTTGATTTTCATAAGAGACAAATTTTATCTTTGCACTTTCCCATTTTTATTTATGGACTCCAGCTACATTTTATATAATTTGCATGAATAACATTTTCTTACAAGAATAGTTTAAACCTCTTTATATTTTTCTTATACTTGCAAAGCAAAAATACTAAAGAAAAAGTTAAATTTTCTTAATTTTTTTTAATATTAAAGGATAACCTATTTCTAACCAGCAAAAGGTTTTCTTGAACAGGAAATAGAAATTAATTTTCATTTATTACTACGTTTTTCAGAGAAATACATCATATTCAAATAACACATACATTATATTGTATTGCATTTATGATATGATATATTTTATCTTTTTTAGCATGCTTTTCTCATGCCTTCCTTTAAACTTGTAACAAAAAGCAACAAACGGTTATGAAAATCATTAGATTTGATATGATTATAATCTACTATCTGACTCTTAAAACCATTATTTGTTGTTTACACTTGGTTAATTATGATTAAATTAGCAAAACAAATTGTGAGAAATATCAGTACAATAAGATATTCTTTGTATATAATTTCATGAAATATCTTTGTGATTAAATAAAAAGTAATTCTGATTCAAATACCTGATATAAGCTCACTTTGGTTATTTTACAATATTATCTTCAGCTATTTAAAAGCAGTTTTAATTTATCGGAAGGTGAGAATGTTAGTCATTGTGTAATTCTTTCAAATAGAAAATGCTGTACAGTGTTAGTTTCATTGTTATGTTTTTCGTTTTAAATTTGTCTTTAAGTTTATGGAAAACTGATGAACGAAAATATACAACTCAGAGGAACAATGGCTTCAATAAATTAATCTATAATCTTAGAATTTGAACGAAATATGAAAAAGCAATACACAATTAAAGTACAGTTATTTAAAAACAACACATATTTATATTTCACAAAATTAAATAAAACGATTTAAATTTTTAACTACAAAATCTGCTTAGGCTATGAAGAAATGAATTTGCTTTGCGTGTTTAAAATCATTGAGTAAGCAAATCATTTTTCATTCAAAGATTTGTTCAAAATTTATCACAGTCAATGAATGAATTGTTAATAATACAGATTACTAGATTTGAGTTTTTAGGGATTCAGAAGTATCGCTCTCTTTATGGTAAAAAAATATTACTCATGTAAAAAGGTTACGATAAGTTTTTTAAAATTTTAATTATTTTCAAAAACATTAACGTTACATAAGATATTACATTAAGCACAATTATTGTAGTAATTTAGCTAATACACACAGAACAATGAAATTGTTAAATATTAATACATGTTATAATTTGAATACTTTAATCATTTAGTTAAATAATTGTTGAAGGAAATGAAATTGTTATTTTTCTTGTATGAATACATAAATAGTAATACGGTTACGCATCATACATTGTTAATAAGTGAATGTATATATATTACAATTACGTATTTCATACTGATACTTCATTACTTAATTTGTTAAATTTATTCAGAAACTAATTAGGAAAAACAAATAACAGAGATTCTGTTTTTGTATAGAGGACTCACTAAATTATGCAATGAATATTAAGAATAAAATGTCCACTTCATAAATAAGAAACCATTTCATTAATGAGAAATTCGGAGATTGCAGGCCACACCCATTATTCTAATCAAGTGCTTTTTAAGCAATGTCACTCATGTTGCCACCAGTGAGCAATAAATGCCTTCTAGGCAATTTATACAGTTCTTATATGTTCTCAGAAAAATAAGCACACACCTGCATTTTATTTTGATTTTATGCTAAATAACTCATTGCATTTTATTCTAAATATGTTGCATTTGATAATTTAATTTGGAGTCAAATTTTAGAACATATAACAAGGTTTTTATTGCAAAACTTGTTTTATATTTTATAGGTACGTAAAACAAAAATCAATATTTTAATTTGGACATTCATTATTTAATCTCTAACTGCCCATTTTGTTAAAGAAGGAAATCGTTTAATTATTTTAGTGAATCAGTGTGTGTTAAAAACTTCCAGACGGGTAATCTAATTCTTCAGTGCAAATGTGAAATTTTCAGAAAATAAAAAAAAAATGATATAATCGAGAAAATGATATTATCCTACAATCTAAATTTAAAATTGGATTGCATAATTTGTTACCCAAAAGATTAGTCATAATAAATACATTAATAAAAATAAAGGATAAAACTTCCTATTTCATGTTTCAGGAGGTTTAATTGTACTACGTACATAAATTGCATTATCTAAGTTTGGTTCATATATACTACACTTTTCATGTATACTACAGTAAATACCTAAATTTCATAATATACTTTTTTAATTGTTTTGTGTTACAATGAAAATATTTATACTTAAGTTCTAATGGTATAAATACTGCAAACATTTTTATATTATAACATACCATTCTAAAATATATTTTTCAGAAAAATGTATTTCTGAGTTCATTTTAAATAAAAAGTTCATTAAAATAAAATTTAAAAACAAAACTGAAAATAGTGTTATCATGCCCAATACAATTGCAAATATATAGAGTTTTTTCTTAAAAATAAAGCGATTATAATACTCATGGTTACATAATTGAAAAAAACAATATTGAATTGTTCTATTTCATCCTTATATTTTTAAACTTACACTATTTAATATAATATTTACATGTATCACATTCAGAATCATCTTATCAAACTTTATTGCTATAAATTCTTCGTCAATGTCTTCCTGGACCTGAGATTTTTTCCTGGTTTTTTAGACAATTTTCCGATTTGACAAACAGAAGCTCTTTACTTTTTCACGTCTATTTACTCAGATATAAAGTAAACAAAAGAAAAAGAGCCTCAAGATTAAAGTTTGTCTTCTTTCTCTCCAGGTTTATATGTGGATATAAACTACAGATAGATAGATATCAACTACAGAGTTATAAATAGACAGTATTCACTGTCTATTTATTATACAATACAATTATTATATGTATTATTACATATAATCCATTGTTCTCACTCACATATTACTTTCTATAGTGATATTTTATTGAAGAAATTCTTTAAATTTATCATAATAACAAAATAATTAATGATAAATGAAAGCGAAGTTATATATATGATAACATTTTCTAGAAATAATTATAAATATTAAAAGTTAACCAAGAAGTTTTTAATAATATTTAAGAGTTCATTTTATTTCTTATTCAGATTCACCCAGAAAGAAATTTCAGCTAGAACATGCTGACACCAACTTTTAAGAATTTATTTAAATGAAATAGGTACAGTTTAAAAATATTCGATGGAAAATGTTTCATATGTAAATAATATCTAATCTGATTTCTAACAGCATCTAACCTAACTTTATCTTATTTAATGTTAATATTCATTTTAATTCTATGTTTTGTATTATCTCAACAATTTATTGGCCTCAAAACTATAAAAATATGATTATACAATATTTTGTTTGTCAAATTATTGTTTCTAATGTGTAGTTTATATCATCAAAATTAATATTAATTTATATATATACAAGCTAATTTTTCACTGAACACGTATTTAACAGATCAATTTGATGATATTATATAGTATACTACTTACAAAACGTCATTATCTTTATGAAATCTAGGATTAGTTGGACATGCTTTTCGAGTAATAACTAATTTGAAAATAACTAATTTTAGTATATATGTCTTTCTAAGATTAATTAGAATAACCAATTATATGTGATTCACATGTAAAAGTAGATTACATCATCATATGGATTTATTACATATCTCCAATAAAGCTTCTTAACAGATCTGATTTATGATCTTGAGAGATTTTTTGCAATATTCATATTTTATCAAAAATTCTTATTAAAGATACAGTTCTTCTGACCAAATAATCTAACTAGTCATTTACTTTATCAATGCATAAATATTGCAGCTTCTTACTTAATGTTATTATTCTCATTAAGAAGAACTGTTGACTCCAGTTGTCTAAAGTTCATATTTCACCAGTGATAAATTTTCGTTACAGTATTCTTATGAAATAATTTTGTTTATAATTTCTGCAAGTATGTTGATATTGATCAGTAATATTCATAATAGGTCATACACTGTCATTGAAAGAGACATAGCATTCATATTTTTTTTTTTCATATTGATGTAATATTTGTCAGATTCCAAAAACGAATGTTTCCTACATCAATATTTTTGACCCTCTCAATTTTGCTCTAATAAATACATTTTCTGATCATATTCAAGTCATAATATTTTAAAAAAATTAATGTCTGGGATACTATTGAAAAGATAGACTTTCGCAAGTTATACATTTATATCCTTTAAAAGAGTTCTTACAGAATAATGTTTTCATTAATATGCTTGCAAGTTACTGTTGCCTCCCTTTTTATATGTCAATGCATTCCATTTGGAGTAGTTCCCGACTTTCTCCTTTCTCCACTCTTAAACAGAACTGTGTTTTTGTAAAAAAAAAAAAAAAAAAAAAAAAAAAAAAAAAAAAAAAAAAAAAAAACCCCTTCCACTGACAATACCGTATAATTAATCAAGACAGAACAATAAGTATTATATACTAAGTTACAAAATATTAATTACAAAAGATTAATCTAAAGTCATAGTTATGTTATTTAAACAGTCCAGTCAACTAATTAAAACTAATATGTATTTTTATTTGAATTATTAATGTACTATTGTTTTTTTATTAATTTTTTGGTAGAAAATGTAGTTGTTAGGCATATATATATATATATGTGCAGAAATAAAAACAGAATATAATCAAAGGGGGAAATTGAAAAATTACGTGCATACATTAAAAATGCAATAGCATAAAAATATTTGATTATTAATTACATTAAAATTATTTAGATCTTAAACAAATTAAATATTTGGAAGGCAATTATTTAAACTATTTTAAATATTACGGCTTCTAAATTACGAAATTAGTACATTAATATTTTAATAGCACTGCTTAAATACTACAATATAATTAATAAATTCATAAAATAAATTTCATCTCTTCAAAGTAACAAATTTTGGATCAAAATAATTGTTTTTAAAACGAAGAAATAAAAAGGAGCATTATATCTTGTGCTTTACAATAAATAGTTTCCTTTGACTTTTAATACTTGTAGTAAATATAGTATAAACCTGTTTTGTAAACAAGGTAATTTTAAATTCATTAATACTGATAAATTTATAAGAGACATACTTCAAAAGTAGAACTATATTAGGAGCAAAATAACGAAATTTAAATTTAAGGCAAGTAAGAATGTGTTTTTTGTGAAATCATTAGTTTTTCACAAAACAAGAAAGGATTTTCGCTAAATACTTTTATTTGAAATGCAAGTTCGTATAGATTCAATTTTGGATTTTATTTTTCAAAAGTACTTTAGATAAATTTTTGTTATAAAACAATAATTTAAAATAATATTCCGAATGTTGATTTACCGACTATAGATAAATAAAGTATAATAAATCTTCGAAGTGAACCTTTTTTTTAAATTTATTTAGATTTTTAAGGTATTTAAAATATATGGGACTTTGCAAACTGGCATTTTTATTTTTGGCAATTAACTTAAGCATAAAAATTGTACTTTTATTAATAAATTGAAATTTAATACATTTTAACACAAGAAAATCTGATTAGAGTTTAGAAACACAAATTCTATAAAATAATATTTCTGTAGCGTTACTTTACAAATATTTAAAAATAATTTTAAATTCATAAAATCCATTTGCGTATGTATAAGGTGATATATCTAACAATTATTTGACTAACAATTTGGAAAAATATATATTTTGCATTAGTAAAACATAATTTTTTATATTTTTATAAAAAATTATTATTTAAATAGAATTAAAATTATACTGAGTTAATTTTATTTATATGCAACATAATATTTTAAGCTCATTTGGAAAATTATTACACGACAATGCACATATCTTTTATTGGCGGGAGTGAAAAAATATTTATTTTGAGGTGTTTTTAGAAGTGGAAAAGGTATAATCAGCATTAAATGAACAAAAACTATCTGATTTAATATTTTATTTTATATTAGTCAAAATGTATAAAATAATTTTGTGCATTTTAATATTATAACTCTATACAAGTGATGTGTGCTGACTGATAATTTTTAACTGAATAATTTTTAAATCTCTAATAATAATATTATGCATTTGACTTTCATAAAAATATCTCATTCTTTTCAACATTTAACACTTCATAATGTATGCTTTATGATTATTATATGAGTTAAAGTATTATTGTACATTCATATTATCTATATAATTATAAAAATGAACTTGTTTGTGTCACTTAATAGGTAAACAAAATTTTTTTATGTTGTTTTATATTTATTGAGTATTTTTTAAAAAAATAGAAAATGCTGAATGAATATCTTATAAATTTTGAGGTTCTTATGTAAAGTAAAGAAAAAAATTGCAAAATATTACAGCAATATTTTAAATAAATACATATTAAAAGAAGTCCTTTTTCAATGATTTTTTAGTTAATTTTTTTCTTATAAATTAGACTGTTGCCACAAAATCTATTGCAGTTTCAATTGACAGAACTTATGTTTACATTTTAACATTCAGTGAACCTAGATTCAGTGACGTAGCTAAATTAAAGATACTTGATTTTTATCTTTATAATGAAGAAAACTTAATATATCTGATGGAAAAATTAGTTTAAATATATATTGATTATCTTTTCTTTGTGATATTTGCTAAAAACTTCCCATACCCAAAAAACTGAGGCATAGATTGGTAATACATTTTAAATAAATAAGTGTAGCACATTAACATGTTGAAACTACTATCATTGTTTAGTATTTTGATAATTTATCATATGTATCTGTGTTAAGAGACTAAATGCTTTTTAGGTGTATACTAATTATTACAATTGTCCTAATTGCAGCTTAATTATAGAATGATGAAGATACATAAAATTTCTTTGTTGCTTAAAATAGTTAATTGATTCTTACTTCTTAAGACTTTAATTATTTATTTATATGACGTTATTTGATTGATAAATGTTAATATGTCATTATATTTCATTTTATACCTAAGCAAACAAGAAGCAAATAAATTACCCAATACTTATACATGTACTAAAATTGATAATCTTATGATTATTCAAAATATGCGTTTGACTAAAAGAAAATCCAAACGATACAGTCTTAACGTCTAGTACTTACAAAAAGATTTATTATCAGATATTTGTAAGTATTATAAATTTTCTCGTTCAAAAATGAATTTATAAGAGATTACCTAGAAAAATTTATAAGAGAATAGAAGAAATTACAATTTATAAAAGATTCGAAGAAATTTATAAGAGAACACTCAAATAAAAATTACTGAAATAAAATCAAAATAAAATACTCGGAGGAGAAAATCCAACTGAACAAATATAAGTTCTTAAAAATACATATTATTTAACATAAATAAATTGTATTATTTTTAGAGCATATTAAGAAACCTAACTGGGAATCTCAAATTGCAATAAAATTTTTCATGACTCTTTTAGTTTTCGGTCAATAAACAATTCATGAAAATCTTTAAGAAGTTATAATAAAAGGTATAAGAAAATATGCGACCAAAATTTCTAACAAACAAATAATATCAAGGTTATCAAGTTTGCTAAAAATAGCCTTGACAATGCAAATAAAATATCATTTTCGTCGTTTGCGTAAGAAATAGCGAATAAGAACAGACATAGGATATACCTTGGAATTATCAACATTGAAGCTGACCAGATGTGGTCGAAAATAATTGATGGTGAGATTAAAAATGGAAATTTTTTCATCACAAACACTTTTTATTATTTAATTCTAAGTAATTTATGGAATAATTTATTAAGAGAATTAATTATTATTTAATTTATAGAATACTTTATTAATTTATAGAATAATAATTAATTTATGAATAATTTATAGACATAACAAAATATTAAATTGATTCAAGAACGATTTTGGCTATGATTTTTAAATGAAATTAAATAAAAACATGCGTTAATATTCAATTAACATTTTTAATGAATATAAATCTTGTACTACTGTATTCAGATAGTTTACAAAAATTCCAAAAGATAATAATTCTCTTATAGATGGAAAATGTAGAAAAAAATACTGTTAGTTTAAGGCCCAGGTAATTTGTCTGCCAATATACAAATATTATCTATAAAAAGGGTTATATCTAGCAATTGATATTGCAAGAATTTATGTTTGGGTACGCCTTTATACATAAAAGCATTCATGAAAAATTGTATATGCCAAAAATTGTTTTTATTTGAGTTTACAATAATTTAACTGAATATCTCAAAGAAGAGTGTACCAAAATCTGAAAAAATATCTTTAAAAAAATTAAAAATTAAGAACTTTTGTATAATTTCTTGAACACTTACTGTTGATCAAAAGTACATATTATTCCTTTATGATTTATAATGTCTAGAAAATAAAGTATATAAAATTTTAAAAAAAACATTCCAAAATCTTAATAACGAAAAGGCTAACTTCTATGAAAATATTCTTTCTAAAAAACATTTATACTGGAAACTCAAAAAGCAATTGCAGTTAACTTTTAAAATACTTAATATATGTTTAACTTCATGAAAGAACTAAATATTAAATAACTCATGCTTTACTGTAGTGAATGTTAGAAAGCAAACTACCTTTATATTCTGCAAGACTGACTGCTTAATTTTTTGCACAAAAAGCGAATCAAAATGATGAAACATTCACCCAATTCATATAATTTTCATACATTTAATTTTTTTCTTTTTAATTTAAAAAAGAAACAGACGCCATTTTCCGTTAAGCACATAACATTAATAGGATTTAAAAAAATTTTCATCATCTTGAAATAAATGGCTTAAAGCATTTAATCTTTAAAAAAGTCAAGCACAGAAATTCGTTTTCGTTATTGGAAAATACTTTGAATGCTCCACAAAATTCATGAATCTTGATTCTTGAACCTAAATGTGTCTCAAAAACTTTAAGATGATGTCAGTAATATAACTTTTGGTGCTAGTCTAACTATATATATATATATATATATATATATATATATATATATATATATATATATATACATAT
>JAPDSC010119366.1:0-11264 GCA_026290005.1 Latrodectus geometricus
AATATCTAAATTAATTAATTTTTTATTGATTAATTATCTTTATGAAAATCTTGCGAAGAAAACGCAGTTATCCTTTATATAACTAAAGATCTTAACTAGAACTATTTACTTTTAAAGTTTTTACATTTTTAATTGCACTTTTATTTTTTATTCAATCTCTTAATGACATAGATAATAATTTGTTAATTTAAAAATTTGCACTGTAAAACTTCAAGGATCTTTTTGGTTTAATTCTTTCTGACTAAATGATGAATTTATGATTTATTTACAATTAAATAGTTCGTTATGATAGATTTTATTTTATACAAGAATACATTGAATTTTGTTTCTTAACTAATATTTATTTCAAAATTCTTTATGTATTAGTTTACTTTTAATACTCTTCCATTATTTTAGCTTTAAATGCTCTTCAATTTTTATATCCATTATTAGTATTTAACAGCAGTATGCTTAGTTATAATTTGATTATTTAAAATCTAATTTACATGTCAACTAATCTAAATTATTAAGTTTTCTTTGTAACGTATCCTTCTTAATAAATGTATATTTTTGTACCTTGTTGATATATAGCCTAAAACCAACCTTTTGTATTTTAATACTTTCTCTCTTATGGTAATTTGATCAAGTTTTCTTTTATATTAAAAGTTGCTTTTTGACATTTCTTTCATGTATCAAATAACATTTTTTACATATTCATATTTCAAAGTATTTGTGGGTTATCATTGCTACGTTCCATTCATTGAATTGAATATGTCATTGATCCATTCAAAATATCTTACTTCGGTCCCAAAAAGAGGAAGATTCGTTGCCATTTTAATTACATCAATTCTCACACATTTTAATGTTTCTATTATTAATGACACATTATTCGATTAAATATGTTTCTAAATTTAAACTACGCATTTCAACAAATCGTCTTTAGAAGTATCCAATAATTTACTAAGGAATATATAAAATAGTTTGAATTTATTCAAACTGAAATTTTTACCTAATAAAAGTTGCGCGCACATGTGATTATCTATAGTACGGCAATAACCTATATATAAAACGTTTCAAAATGTTATAAAAACGGAAAGCTATTATCTTTTCGGAAACTTCAACAGGATGTCATAAAATATTTCCGAAAGCAACCATTTACGAGTTTTTCAATAAAATAGACTTCTACCACCGTCAACATCTACATTTTTACAAGTAAATTTTGATCCCTTTTTTACTATCTTAGAAGTTTTACTTCGTCTAACGAAGAGGTTATGACGACAACAAAAAGTCGAATGAAAAACAATGTTGAGTGCTAAGTTGGACATTGTGTCCGATATACTTTGATGTGTGATCAAACCACCTCTTTCGGCATTTGAAGAACACGTCACGCGACTATAAATGACTGGACAGTCCGGTTTTATTGTTTTTTCTTTATTATTTGTATTTTTAGCGTTCCGTATCATACTCCCGGAGTTGTTATTTTCTTTTTTTTTGAATCATACTTTTATTATTTTCTTCATGTATGAAGAACCTCGTTTTACGTGAGTTAAATTGTTTCCAGGACTAAAAGATGAAGTGAAAAAGAAAAGGAAGGGAAATAAAATAATGTAAAAAAAAATGTCAATGGAAGATTTTATTTCTCAGATCCTTTTTCTTCCCTCGTCTTTCTTGAAGGAAGTGTTTTGGATGGAAAACGGTCAAACGTGACGAGATTTCCTGAAAATAATTTCTACATTATTATTTTATTTTATTTTATGTTTGGAATTCAAAAGAAAAGAATTTTCAGTTGGGAGGAAGACAAGAAATCTGTGCGTTGAATATACACCCGCTGCCATTGTGGAAAATACCATAGACGGACCCAGTCAGCTAGTTTGTTAGGAAGTCTTGCGCTTCCATCTATATCTTTATAGCTTCATTTTATTCTTTATTTTTTATTGAAAGGAAAGAGAATGAACTGAAAGAAATGATAAAAAGAGGAATGTTAACAGGGGATTGGAATTGGAAACGAATTGAGCGAGGGCTCGGGGCTGAAAGGCTAGGCGCGGGTAGGGAAGAGAAATTGCGCCCCATGGCTAAAAAGGCAAGGATCGCACATTAATTTGGGAAGAAAAGACAGTCTTGTTGATTGAACTGAAAATTGCTGCGTCCGGGATAAGAACAGGAATGTGACAGGAGAATTGAGAGGAGTTGTTTTTCAATTCTGACCTACCCTTGCCCCACTTAGCTATACAAGGAATGTTTCTGAAAATAGAATACAACTCAGGAGTTATTTCTTTTATTATGATTAATACATTTTTGTGCCTTGACTTACAAATAGAGTGATTTGTAAGACATGAAATATAAATCTCTTTTCTCTTAGATTTTATAAACTTGTTTATCGTTAGGAAAAATTCCCTTCATTTATCTTTTCGTAACAAGATAATTAATACTTTTATAAATATTTTAATAAAATAAATGCATTTTATAAATATTTTAATCAAGTAATATGAATTTTATATTTTCAATTGTTTGACCATATAAAACTATTTATTATAAAGAGACAACCTACATATCACATGGGAAATATCTTTATCCAAAATCCTTATATATAGCAGAAGAAAGAAAATAATACGCATCAACTTTTAATCTCATTTAAAATCTGAATTTTATAAGTTTCATTATTTAATGACGTTTACTGTTTGCCATAGAATATTTCCAAATATTTTCTTATATTAATTAAATATTTTAAGAAATTACGTTAACAATTATTAGTTATAATATTTTATATAATCCTTACTTAAAGCGTCTAATAAGTGTTCCGTAAAAACAATTTGCAACAAAAAAATTTCTAGTAGCTTATAGAATTAACGTACAAGAAAAAAATAAATTAAATTATATTTAGCATTTTCTGAGATCAAACCAAGTACATGAAGTAATAAAAAGTATAGTAACATTAATGATAAACTTCTTCGGTTGTTTATTAATTTGAATTAAAAGCAAAAATAGTATTAATAATTATTAACTACTAATTTTGCAATGTTTTGAATTTTAAAAGTAAGAAAATTGTTCAATTTTATCATTCAAATTTCCTATAAGTTGTCTCAAAACCATATATTTTATAAAAATTCATCTTATACACTTAAAATTATTAATTAATGACAAACATTTATCCTATTCGTCTATAAGAAACGAAAATGAAGAATTAAAACTATTTTGATAAAATATTAATTTAAAGGAAAATTAAGAATATGATTATGTAACTCTCTCTCTTATCAAAGATTGATTATCAGAAAAATGTCTTTAAGTAATCTTATACAATTCAAAGCTTCAATGTGTATTTACAGATTGTGCGAATAAATATAAATGTATATACATATCCACATTATATATGTATTTGTATATATAGGTATGAATGTATACATAAACAGATAGATAAATAAATAAGTATGCAAAAAAATGTATGTGGTATTATGCCGTGAAAGAAGTGAAATATACATGTGCATGTTACTGAAAGGATTTATGACCAAAAGATATTTCAGCTAATATTATGAGGCCAAATGAGACTCAATAACGCGATGAATGCTCATTGCATAAAATAGACTGACAGATTCATTGCAGACAGGGACCAAGAAAAGACGCCAAGGAGGCAATTAGAAAAGAGGGAGCACCTCTCATTTCTAAGCCCCGCACTATTCATTAACTTCCACCATCTAAAATTAGTACAAACTGCTCGATACGGGAGGTGAACTTTTCAAAAGGTGTTCCATCCATTCTGTTTCATCCTCACGAATCCCCCAGAAAGACCACCTGCGTCCTTTCTTTTGATTGATAACGCCCGCAACTCCTCAAAATTTATGCGGATTTTCTCTTTAAAGATGCAGAAGGCAGCAACAGAGCGTCTTTTGTTGGAAAAGGCCAAAACTTTGATTTATGCACCTTCGATTCGTCCAAGCGACGACGATGGTTGCTGGGCACATTTGGCCCACGTACCTGCTTGCCTTTTATGAGCAGGAATCTTTCTTTTCCCTTCCCAAGTGCTTGACTGTTTTGTCCTCCTAATTATACGATTGTGCCTCATCATGAAGGGTTCCAAAGAACTGCAGTCAATAGAGGGAAAACCTTTTCTCCAAAAATAGAAACCCACTTAGAAAAGTACCTTAGAATTGTGTAATTATAATAAGATGATCTCTCTCTCTCTCTCTTTGGCTGTAAATCTGCTACATCTTTGAAATAGATATAACTTTTTTTCATGAATTTATTTCTTCTTTTTAAGTTTCTTTAGTTACATGAATGTCATTCCTGTCTCTTAGAGACAATTTAAGACAAATAATTTTTATAATTTTACAAGTCTGAAAGGTTACTAAAACATATTATGAATTTAAACCAATAAATATATTTATTAAAAAAGATATGATAAAATTAAAAGTTAGGTTTCATTACAAATAATTAGAAGATAATATAAAGTAAATTGGTTTTTTATAAACAAAGTGAATGGTATGTATTTTGAGCAATAATAAATATTAATATATGGAACACTAATGATAGAGTATAATGGAACAAATAGAAAAACATTCTTGTTTATTTTTTAAATTACAAAAAAAAGTTGTGAAACTATATTTAGTAAGAGAAAATATTTTTTGAAAATTAAATACATTTTCTAATTTGAATAAAACTAAAGATGTCAAAGGATTTTTAAGTTTGTTTTGTGAGAGTATAAAAAAAATTATGATAAAAGAAATAATAATGAATATTGATACGTGAAATTATGTCGTTATATATGATACGTCAAAATTATCCATGATACTTACGTATAATATTTGAAATTATGTCTTTTGATAGTTTTTGAATAGAATAATTATATGTTTCTAAGTAGAAAATGTCAAGAATATTTGTTTAAGTAATTGTATAATATTTTAGTACCTACATATATTAAATATCTAAAACGTGATAAATAAATATTTCTAAAGTATTTCTACTAATTCGAATTAAAAGATCTTGTGCTCCGTTACAGGCAGAGTTAAGCAACAAAGATAAGTATTTTTTGACATTTTTTGTACGCAATATGTGAATACGCCTTACTGTAAATAAAAATAACCTGGTTGGCATTAATGCACAGTTTATGGTAAAACAACTTACAACTGTTTTCAATGGTAAAATGATCATGCACACGAAATAAAAAAAATAAGAAACACACATATCGTTTTACTCGAGAAACAACATTTGGTGTTAGATGCCATATTTGGTGATAAAGCCTGGTAACAACACCATGTTTGTTATTTTAATGGAGAAAAAACGTAAATCATTAATTTTGATTATAAAGACATTACAGTTACTGACGTAATGAAGTTTTAAGAATTCTAACTATCATTTTCATGTTAGTAGTTTACAATTTAGTAACACTCATTAAAAACAAAGAAGTACTAACCAAATAATCAAACATGAATTCATTTATGATTTAAAGTAACTATTATTAAATTTTAGCCATTAAAATATGATGGTAATTTTTAACTCGTTCAACAGTCATATTAAAGTCAGCATCGGTGTAATATTTAATGTCACTTTAATTACCCCCTCTCTCACCTAATTCCTCTATTACTACATGCCGAGTCATTAACTAAAGTTGAAGGGCGCAGGTGGGGCGCAACTGGGCGATTTACGAAACAATTCCCCAGTCACAAATGAGTTATTTAAAGCTCGTTTCCACGCGTTTAATTTCCGAGGAGTTTTACTTTAAAAGGATATTGATCACTACATCTGTCTTTTCATTTGAAAAATTGAGAGATGTACAGGCTTGCGAAAATTGTTTGTTTATTTTGTGAAACTATATTAATAATTCAAATTATTTCAACGGCATCTTTCAATTTTTAGTTAGTGAAAATAAATTTTTAATGCACTTTTGACAATGAAGTGCAGCGACTGATGTTGCTGGGAATGCATTTAAATATAAATTCATCCATCAAAATAGCCTTTATACAGTTATTAATATTTACATCAAAAATAAGGGTTAGACTCGAATACAATTGCTAGAGATTTTAATAAAGTAATTTTAAATCACGTATCAAGATTAAACATGAAATAGTATAAAAATAACTGAGCTCATGGTATTTTGTAATCCATAAAGTTCAAAAAGTTATTCATTTGCTTTAAAATGTATTAGTTCTATTTGTATAATTAACTTGGGAATTAAAAAAATGGGAACCCCTTTATTACAATTTACATTTGGGATTTATAGTGACTGACTGGATAAAAAGCAAAAGAGAAATTAAAATTTGTATTGTTTCTTTTTTCATTAAGGAACTTTGAACTTCACTTAGACAACATGATAAATCAAAAGGTAAACCATATTATTGCATTATTAGTTAAAAGTATATTGCTCTAAATAACCATAAATTTGTCAATAAAATGAACTTTAGTTAATAATAAAATATTTATAATTTGTATATATCATTTAAAATAATTATTTTAAAGAAAGATTTTTAAAGAAAAATTATATTCCATAAATATATGCTTGTGTGCTCTTTGTTTCTTGTTAAAAATATTATCCTATATTAGGTGCATTAGTTTAAAGATTTTGTTTTCTCTATATATTATGTGCAGACTTAAAAAACGCATACATTTTATTGAGCTTAAAATATTTATAAAATAGTTAAGCAAAGCAATATATAGCATTTAAAAGAACATAAATTTCCACCAAAAAATTTATATTTAGGAAGTTTTTGACATTTGTAATGAAATTAAATTTTTAAATATTTTTAGATTATTATATTGAAACAAGTTAAGAATTTCATAAAATATTTTTCACTTTTTTGCCTTTATATTTATGGTGTGAATTTAGTGATTTTTTTAATTTAATATTTATATAGAACTTTTCATTTATATAGAAGAATATATTGGTGTGACAATCTTTTAAAGATTGCTGAATATTCATCTAAACTTTTTTGTTGCCCGCAAATTTATTCTATACTCATTATTACTTCTTTGAAATAAATTTCTCCTGATAAAACTGTTTAAGTAAAAATTCTTTTTTTTCTTTTCTACTGATGAAATTTATTCCAACAAACTAAATTGTTCAAATTTTTTTTATACATATTTTTGTTGTTGCTGTGTATAAAGAAAGATTTACTTGTAAAATTAATTAAGTATTGAAATACATACTTGTGAAACTCTTGAAAAAATTCATTGTATATTTTGCTTAAATAATGCACTTATTAACATGATAAGAATTGTGTGTTTATGGATCATCGTTTTTTTTCTTGAAAGAATAAATCTCTGAGTACTTACAAATGATCACACACAATAATATTTTAGTATGATATATTATTAAATCTTTTATTGAATGGTTAGAAATAACTGTTGTCGTTAATCTCTACTGTTGAATATAATTATATTTTAATTTAAGTATAAACATTATTTAAGGTTTAATAGCTCTTGTAATACATTCTACCAATCACAGCATTTATGGATTCGAATAGAATCATTTCATTACATCAAAAGTTTACGAATAAAAATATGATAAACTGATAAATATTAAGATTGTAATACATTTATCAACTTTTAAGTGCACAATTTATTCATAAATATACTTATATTTTTATGATTGACATTTATGTTGTTAAATTTTCTGTGTTGCATTTTTTCTAAAAAGGTTGTCATAGAGGCCTGATGTATTTATCACTTTGCATAACATACACGTTTTAATGAAATTAAAAATCTGTATCAATTAATTTTTTTCGTGAACATATTTAATTTAATATTTAAATTTGCTGAAACTATTTCGTAGCTGAAATACTGGCTTATTGTAATAAATATTTGCAAAATGTAAAACTCCTTCACATATGTCTATCAAAAATTGTACATGAATTCGATTTTTTACAGACATAAAAATTATTGACAGATAAAAAGAAAAATTGTGTTTTTAATACTTTCTGTTTACAAAAATAGCATCAAACACACACACACACACACACACACACACACACACACACACACACACACACACACACACACACACACACACACACACACACACACATATATATATATATATATATATATATATATATATATATATAATATATATATATATACAAAAAATGGGTTTGTCATAAATATATAATTTAATTTTAACAATTAATAATAACTAAAACTACTGAAATGATTAAATTTGTTCCTTAAGAAATGTAATTATTTTGGATAAAAATATTTCCACAAGCTTTTAATTGAAGGAAAACTGAGTCCATAATATAACCATTCTCACATGCAAAAAGGAAATAACTCTAAAACAAAGAACAATCGAGCCTTTCGCAACATATTTTTGACAAAAAGAAGAAGAATTTTAATATAATTTTAATTTATCATTATAATATTTTAAATATTTCAATTAAAATGTCATTTACGTCTTTAATAGATATAATTTTGTTACGTATAAAGTCCTTATCACTTCAACAATATAGAGAGATTGATTACAATAGGATTTCAAGAAGCAGAATATTTTTGGAATAAAAAAAAACAATAAGAAGACGAAGTGGTTATAAAATCAAATTGAATGATAGCGTCATGCATCAAAAAATACACTTTTGCCAACAGTATAAATTATGTGGCTATCATACAAGGAGTACCATGTTAGACTGTTAGATAAATTACAAGATAATTTAAAATAAACAATCTATTATTAATAACTTATGATTGTGCATTTCTCTTATTATTATTTGGAGGAAGCATTTATTTAGTTGCAGAAAATTATGAGTTAGGAAATCCTATGGGAACACGAAACAAACTCTTTGATTAAGCATTTATCATAATGTAATTTAGTAAAAATTTCAGAAGTAGTTAGGAGATAAAAAAAAACAGATTAAGAATTAATATGTCATACAGTATTATTTTAATATGTCTAAAAATTAATTTTCTTAACTTAAAGTATAAAAACATTTGACATTTTTGACTGCTTTACAAATTATTTCGGTCTTAGAATAGAGAAAAAGACTCGGGATTTCAATTTTCCCTTTACATAAATCTTCCACAAAAAGAACGGTAGATTGGTAGAGAAGATTTAATGTCACAGTTAGTGCCATTCTGGTCCTACAAATGGCATTAATGGAGCCCACTAATGGTCCCCGAAGGTGAGGTTTTATTTGACCTCAGTGGTATGTCTGAGTACCCCATGAACAATTGGTAGACATGCTAACTATCTGCGTCCTGTGCACCCTTAGGCAATGTTTGTCTGATAGGTAAAGCATTTGTTTCTCTGGAATCTATGCCTTTAGCCTAGTAAATATCCTACGAGACTAGAAATTCATTTTCAGAGCCACTAAGTGTTCAGACATGCAATAATGGAAGATATTTGATTGGAACTGTCTCAAGTTTGCATCATATATTTTATAATTTGAATTTATTGAATAATAAATTTTTGTAATGTGTTTTCTGCATAAATTTATGCAATTACTATTTTATTAAATAGCGCATATTTTTAAGATCCAGGCATCATCAAATAGTATTTATTATAGTTAAATATTTTTAATATATATTGGTTATGGTTAATAAGAAACACTTAGTCAATGATTTGTTTATTCTCACCTAGGGTCATGTTACTTGATGTTTGTCTAAATTGTCACACATGCAATTTTTCAGAATGAGAAATAAATCTAAAAGTTCTGAAATAGTGTTTAACTATTTTAATTAATAAATTTATGGGTAAAGCTTCTATTAAACAATCATCTTGAATTTCTGCATAGTAACAAATGAATTAAATATTTAGTCCACTGGGCTTTTCAGTTACCATTTTTCTTACTATCATAGAAAGATCTACATTACAACATTCATAATCTTGTTAAGGTTATGAAATTATAATTGAGAAAATTTCATATCTATTTGGCAACTTTTTGTGGGATCGAAATAAAACAATTATCAATTGAACAAGAGACAATTAGAAGTATGTTATTGTTCAAAAACAATTAATTATAATTCAATAAAATGATGCAGGTAAACAGCTAGTTGATAAAGAGAAGAATCGTCATCCGATAAGCCAAGATGATTTAAAGATGACCATATAATTACCGCTTTGTATTTATGTACTATTATACTTATGGTTACAAATGCTTAAATTTGATCAAATCATTGCATATCAAACTGCAATAAACTGTTACTTATTTTTAAATTTCAATGGGTTTGATTTTTTGATCTTTATAGAATTGAGCAATTAATTGGAAAAATTATTAATACAACTCATATTTGATTGGATTAATATGTTTGTTAAATGATACTTTCAAGATTAAGTGATAAATTCTACATTTTAAAAAATAAAAGAGATATGTAGAAATTCCTCGAATGATAATACGAAGAGGATCTTTAAATGTCATTTATTAAGTTAATTACATCGAAAATTGTTTTAAGATAAGTATTAATGTGTATTGCCTATAATTGCTTTCTAAAACTTCTATCTAAAAAGTTCCTTATGTTATAAACTTATATTTTTCAATATCTAAAATAGTAATTACTAGTTAAGACATAAAAATACAAAGTTTACGTACATAGCATATTAAGAGGCATATTATATAGTTAGCATCTACGTGTTTCAATTCGTGATGTGGTGCATGGTACAGGAAATGATTTGAGTTACAGGTCCGGTCATACATCCCTATCTTCCTGGATTTCATCCTTAATGACTTTGCCGGACATCATGATTGAACTTTTATCACGCGCCATTAAATTTAAAGGCCTCACATAAAAGGAGGAACCATTAGGTTTTTACCCTTTATTCTCCTTCATTTCTTTATCCCTAACAGTGCAGGGAAAATAAGCAACAGTTGAGGGAAAATGATCGAGGAAAAATACCCTACACACAAAAGGAACAAACATCTTTTTCCCTTTTGCCCCTATAACGCTCTCATTCGGTTAAGCATGAAATTCAATCCCGAAACGGTCTTATACATTTTTTTATTTCTTTATTATTCTTATTCTTTAGGATATTGGATATCGAGAAATAATTCGACAGAAAAAAATAGTCCACGTAACAACAAAAATACCCGGGTTTTTTTTTTCTTTGGTCGGTTGTAGCACAAAAAGAAAAAGTAATTGCGTCCAATAAAATTGCAGTTTTTAACGTAATTACTTCCATCGGTAAAACTGTTATTATAGTTTTTATGGTATGTTTGCTGATCCTTGTAATCGTTATCATAAACTTAAATTTCACAGTGTTATGAAGTGGGAAATATTACATGTGGTTTTATGGATGTTTCTCAGTGCTTACATGAAAATGAACTTTTCAATAAATATTGTGATAATAAATATCTGGAAAATTATTATTTTTG
>JAPDSC010119380.1:0-18197 GCA_026290005.1 Latrodectus geometricus
TTTTTTTTTTTTTTTAGTTTATAATGCCATAACACTAACTGTTGTCGTTTAATAAGTATCAAGTATTTATTAGCAAGAGCTGACTCAAATATTTCTAGAACTAATAATATTAGTTAAATTGTTTTGCAACTATGCTTCGTTTTATTTATTTTTTCGTCCAAATCCACAAAATCCTGTGATTCTTCATTATAATTTATTTCATTAGTAATTAATAAATTGTAGTGATTCATCAGCACATGCATGATGTTTATTGATTAAAATATTTAAAGGCATCAAAGAAAATTAATTATTTTTAAAACAAAAATTAATTGTTCTGATTTTAGCATAAATATGAATATAATATATATATCCTTACACATATGTATTGAAACTATTTAAACACATTTCAGAAATACTTAAATAAAAAAAGCTCATATTATTTTAACAGAATATTTATTCACATTATATACACTTAACATTACAAAGAAGAGCTTATGATAATTTTATGCCATGAGACTTGGATATTCACGCAAATGCTTCTTTTTAAAGTTGACACTGGAAGACATGAAGTCCTGTTTGTCTTTCAAAGATAAATTCGTGGGGGACGGGCTTTTGTTCTCTTGCGAGTCATTCATCCCCACTTGCAAGCGTTTTTCCGAAACTGTTGGCATCAAGGGACTAGATCTCATAAGGTTGAGATTGTAATTCGAAAAGTCTGTTCGAGATAAGTCTCTGGAATCGTTACTTTTTGGATTCCTTTCTTGGGCATCTTCTTCGTTGCTACTCAGACCATCTGAAAGCGGCGAGTAGCTGCGTGATTCTGCATCCAGTTCATTAGCTGGCAATCGCGATGATTTGAGCTGCTGGCCTGAACCCAAAACCTTAGTTTCTGAGAGTCTCATCGATAGATTTTCATTTGAATCGAGAAAGTTCAGAGATGAATTGTTCTCGGAAATATCTGTATTAACTTTCTCAGAGGGTTTCATCTTGTTTATTGCATCGATTGATGAAGATCTTTGCTTCTTCCTGGGTTTAGAGAAGTCCGTGATCTTCCTTTTTAAATGATTTCTCAATTCTGAATCGGCATTAGTATTGTCATATCTCTCCTGCGCAGCAGATTGTTGTTCTTTACTTAACTGCTGTAATTTCAGCGTGGTGTATTTTTTCATCACATTTGGAGGAATTGGAATCGGAACAGGTATAGGAAGAGGTACTGGAAGCATAAGAGGGAAGGGTACCATCACTGTCACTGGAGGGAGAATAGATGGCTGGGGTGTATGAGTATCTGCGTTATTAACATTTTTGGGATGAGAAGCACTCTGGTTTGCATGCCCCGAAGAATGTTTGTGGTGCTTGTGTTTATTGTGGTGTGATGTCTTCTGAGTTGAACTTTGGCTTTGATTTCGAGAGGGTAGTAAAGAGTGGGACAATGATGGACTGCGAGAATTCGTAGGAGGAAGATGAGAAGGAGGTGGAGGTGGATGTAACTGTGGGAAAGGTGGCACTACCCAAGGGGGAATAGGTAAATGAGGAGGAAGTTTCGATCTTAGATCCATACCATGCTGGGATCTAAAAATGGCTTCCATTTGTTGCTGAGCAAAGAATTGAAATGGAGGTGGTACAACATTTGGATGAAGAAAAGGTTGGCGGCCATGATCAATATTGTTTGGACCTAAAGGAGATGGCACAGATGGGACATGTCGTGGTAACGGACCCATATGAGGAGGTGGTCTTGGAATTGAGTTCATTGGGGGAGGAGACATTAAAGATCCATTTGCCATTTGGCCGTTACGAGAATGAGCAGGCGGAGAAGCTTGAATAGGCGATTGCCTTTGATTTACTGTAAATTCATTTCCGTGAGAGCTGCTGGTCGTTTTCTTTTCTCTGGGATGTTTTGTAGAAGACAGTTTACCTTCTGAAGAATGCTTTTTAGTGGCATGTTTTGATAACTTTTTGAAGGATCTTTCCTTCTCATTGGTTGATTGAGTCTGTTCTGGTTTATGTTCTTTTTTGTCACGAACTGGAGGTGAAGCAGGTTTAGGAAAATCTTCCGTTGGTGCTGGTGATGACACAAAGGAGGCATTTTCATCAGAATTAATGTCATCCATAACATCAATTGCTTCGTGAGGTGAATTAGAATTTCCATTCGTTTTACAATCTCTTAGCCATAAATCTGGAGTTATTAAATTAACAGATCCAGTGGCAGCTAATTTACATGCAGCTTCTTTAAGATGTGTGTGCATCTGCAAGTGTGCCTGTGTCTCTTTACAGAATATGTTCATTTTATATTGATTTAAGCATTTATCACTACAAAACTGCAACTGCTGCTCTCCATCTTGGAAATCTACGTAGTTTACAGTGTGCCGCACATGCTTGCACCAATCGCAAATCTTGTTCTTTTTGAAAGAGGCTCGTCTACACTGTGTGAAGCACAACTCACTGCAGAATGCCTTGGATCCATTTGGTGTTTTTAAAGTAAATAACTTAACACCAACTTTTTGGCACCAAGCACAGACGATGTAACCAGGAGGAAGGTTCGGAGAATCTGAAAAATGAAGATAATTATTATTATGAAAAAATATAGAACATATTTATTAATAAACTGTTTTGAGAAAATGTCACGTTACAATTTCATGGTGTAGATATTTTCAGTTTTACATGGATTACTCATGAAATAATGTAGAAATAAAAATTTAATCCTATATTATATATATATATAGGATTAAAAAGATATTCTTATAAAAAGATATTCCATTATCTTTTTATAAGTGTATTTGTATCATTATATTTTTACACATCTTCTAAGTATCTAGTAAAAACAGTAATTTGATATTTACCAGAAAATATGATATTTAGTAATTAGAACATTAAATATAATATTTATGAATTCAACACTTATATAAGTATATTTTTTCTAACGACGGGCACTAGGTGATTAACTCTTCGCCACAACAAGGCCAGAAACTGCCACTCATTTAGCGTTATCCGGTGGGCGCCTGTGAACCAAGTCACGAAGGCGAGTAGCATTACTCACGTAGAACCCCGACAAACCTGTTTATAGGGTGGGCCACATTCATCTATTTTCTCAGAAGAAAGGACAAAGAAATACAGAAAGAAAGAAAGGAAGGAAACATCCATGCCCAAACTGGGATTCGAATCCGGGACAACAACCTAGGAGTCAGGAACGCTAATCACTCAGCCATTGTCCGGCTATATATATATATATATATATATATATATATATATATATATATATAACCAAATTTTATATATATATATATTTATAAAATTTGGGAAAAAAAACCTATTATTTATTTGATAGGTGGCTATAAATTATCAATAGTTCTCTTCATCAAAAAAAAAAAAAAAATTGCTCGTAGGTGACATTTCACATTAAAAATTCTTTCGGATGTTAAAAACAATAGTCAACAAAAGGAAAATAGTTTTAGTTTTCCTTTAATAAAGGTGAAAAGACAAGTCAAATGGCTGAAATTGTGAATGATGTATGCAAGTCCTGATACTGTAACAGCCAGTTACATGCAAATTTGATTTCTTCGATTGCGTTCAGGTATATTTGATATTAAGAAAGCACCTATCACAGGTAGGCTAGTCGTCGACAATGTCGATAAAATCTCAAAATTAATCGATGTTGATCTGCATTTTATTATTCGTAACATCACCAGGAGCTAAAGATCAGTCACGAAATAATTTAAAGCAATTTACACAAAACGAATCCGAAACATGTTAAATAAAGTCTTAAAGTTAACGGAAAGAAATATTGGATTTTTTCCCCTAACCTAATATCTAATAGCATATTTAGTAAGCTTTTTATATATATATTATCATATAATATTTTTATATATAAATATATATATATATTATCATATAATAGCTTTTTAAGGGATTTCTTACAATGTAACAATAAAGATATTTTTAAAAAGAAATTTGAGCTTGAAATTTTGGATAATTTCATTTAGATTTGGTCGTGAAAATGACATTGATACTCTCATATCGTATATATATGTATATATATATATATATATAGCACCTAATAGCACCTAATATCTAATAGCATAATAGATAATAACAGGATTTAGATAATGATTCGTATTTATGTGTCGCAAGGCAGTAACACGAAAAACTACCATATGTCCATTCAATTTACCCGGTGGACAACAAAATAGCTTACATCAGCTTTAGGTTATTCATAATGCGGTATTAAAGATTTGTGTTCTTAGAGCTCATTGTGACCTAGTAATAGGACAAGGCTCTTCAAATAGAAATGTCACGTGCTCGATACCAGCCATTGCTGGAAGAGAAACAGATGTGCTTCTGCAAGCATGTCTGTTGAGCTAGGTACGTAAGAGTTTATTGAGTTTCTCTACGGTAGAATACAGCCCTTATTTTTGAAAAGCCCCCCTTTCCACATGAAATTATGCGGTAGATATCCAAGAATAGCCTACAGCACCTTAAACCATTAGGACGGTATGAAAGCTTGTATGTCTATTAAGAAAGCTGATATAGGTAAGCTGTTAATGTCAGTTTTTGTGTGGCTATATATTTCTTTCCGTTAATGTCTTTATTATGACGTCATTCGTTTTTATTTTACATCATTGGACTTTTTTGATTTGTTTAATGAATCATTTTGCTATTTTTTTGCCACATTTCATTTCACTCAAAATATTACTATTATTTTCATCATTTCGTGCTTAGTTTTTAAAAGTGAGTGTATTATCTATACTTATTTTCAATGCTGCTATCTCTTACATTACTTGCCAAGATGGCAGTTGAACGGGCTCTGGCCTTCAATTCCACAGTTCGTGAGCTCAAGTCCCACCTTAGGCTAGTATGTTGTAAATGTCCGGAATCTGCTTACAACTATAGGCCTGGGGTTAATTACCTCTCTTATGAAAAAAGCCCCGTAAAGGGCCAAACCCTTACAACACATGTCTAGTTAATAGCATTAGTATTCTTTCTTTTTTTCTTAATTCTGTTCGGTTAGATATCAACTGGTAGCAAATTTACAACACACATGTCTAGTTAATAGCATTAGTATTCTTACTTTTTTTCTTAATTCCGTTCGGTTAGATATTAACTGGTAGCAAATTTATAACAGAAACATTAATAGTATGCCAGCCAGCTTGCAGTTAATTTTGAATTTCATATTGCAGTACAAATGGGAAGTCTGCTCCTATTTTATGGAATTTCAACAACTACATCGATAATTTCACGATTCGACAATTATTTTTTAGATTATCGAATTGTAGAAACGAATTAAAATATTAAAATATATATAACTTATTTTAAAATGAAATTTTGAAATTTATGAAATTTTTCTAAAGTTTAATAAATATATTTTTCAGTAAAATTTTATTTTTTAAAAATACGTTTTATGGATTTTAATAATTAAATTCGATTATACAACTCGATTTCGATTATACAACTCGATTTCGATTGTACAATTCGATGTGAATAAATAGTTTTGTGAAAAATATTTTATTTTATCAAAAATAAAGGTATACTTTACTTGAAGTAAGGAATAAAAATGTAAAAAAAAAGTGTTATACAAGCTAATTTTTTTACCAAACAATATTTATAAGGAGATTATATTTTCATGATTCAGAAACAAATTATAATTTCTTAGAAAGAAAACTAGGTAATGTGTAGATTAGGGTGTCCCTTGGTTTCGAGAAAAAGTTGGCGATAAAATTTCATTTCTGGTAACCCTGGTATTTTCAGAGTTTAAGCTAACATAATTTTAGTGTTGCCATGTTATTATTAACATTTGGCGCCTATCTTTGCATTAAAAATATAGCCAAATAATCAAAGGGTACCCTTAATTTTACTCAGAAAATTTACCGAAGCTTTATCAAAATAGTAGAAAATTATATGAGAAAAAATAAGTAAGAACTTTCATGTAATTGATGGTTTTTCAAATGAATTACTAATTTTCTCTTTGATATTCATAATTCATTTTTGACACTATTATTTCACATTATTGATTATCACAGATTTTAAAATAAAGTTTTTAGTTTTTTCAAATCTATATTGCGATTTTATACGTAAATTAAATAATAATAAATATACCATTCATTCACGAATTTTGGAAAACAAATAGTGGAAATATGGGGAAAAAATATAATTTAACACACACATTAGTCATTTTGTTTAAATAACATTAAAATTTAACAGTAGTTAACATTAAAATTCACCATTAATTTTTTAAAATTACAATTATTTTATAAGTATTATTATATATTATATTATTTAGTTTTTAATTAATATATTATCCAGTCACGAATTTTGGAACAATAAATAGTATAAATATGATTTAAAAAATCTCAAAAATTAAATTAAACACTAGTCATGATTTCCACTTTGTTTCAAGATTTTTAAATAATAACGATTTGTTGTCAAAATTGCTACTGGAAATGTTGACATGAGGCTATGTCTTTTGGTTTACTTTAGGTTGTGTAATTACCAAAAATTTTTTTTTGTTTTCCTGTTTCTTTATTTTTTTTTCATGTTGAAGTTGAAATCAATCATCAATTTGAAGGGCAGATGTATACTGAGGTAAGAAAAATTTTTTTTATCAGAAGATTAATTTTTTAGACTGGGTAAAAAAATGATGGTAATTAGTGAACAGAAAGAAAAAAAATTATGATTTTTTTGATATTTCAATGCATGATTGAAGACTAAATTTGTTTCATTGAAATTTATCGAAATATCATTAAAATTAAGTTGTTTTTTTGAGTCTCTCTCTCTCAAAAAAAAAAAAAAAAAAAAAAAACGCATTAACATTTTCTGATAAAAAATACAAAAAAGGAGCTTAATGTAATTTTTTTAATGAAAATAAAATAAGAATAATTTTTACATAAATAACATTTTCTAATGATTCGACATTTGCAGTCATAAACATTGATTTAAAAGTAATTGTTAACCATTTATCACTATCAACTTTAGAATAAATCGTGTACTGACAGGTACATCTTAAAAACAGTATAAAAGTATGGAAATGATAATAAATAAATATATTGAGCATTTATTTTATTAACAATAATTTACATTTAACAATTTAATTTAGATTTATCAATAACCAATAATGCATTCATTAATATTACATTTTTAATGGTTAAAGACATGTGTTAATTTGTTTCTTAGAAACTCATGCAGTTTCATAAACTTTGAAATACTTTAGAAAATGACAATTGAAATTACAATGTAATTTGGTTGGTTTAGCAGTGTGTGAACATTTTTTTTATACAAAAGAACTAATTCGTCCGGAACCTATTGTTTAAGATGAATACCTAATCATTATAAGCATATTGATTAGGTATTCATCTTAAGCAATCAAGGTGGGATTTGAATCTATGAACTATTGAACAAATCTAACCGAGGTGGGATTTGAATCTATGAACTATTGAACCGAAGGTTGAAATATTAAAAGAATACCGTGGAAAGATCCGTTTTTAGAAAAATAAGGTGTAGAAACAGAAATTATGTTTTATGTTAGGTTTACGACCTCTTTTTACACACGAAATCTAGTTTGACCAAAACTTACTATCTAATATGGACTCCGAACAACTCCAGAACAACATCAAAAACAGTTGAAATGAAGTTTAGAGAACTAAATTTTATATTAGCTCAACATCAAAGTAAATAAAAAAAATCTGGTTTTAAAAATTCAAAAAGATTATACAATTAAAATACAAATGAATTTATTCTCAAGACAGAGTTTTAAAATATTTTTACACAATATTTCATAATTTGCGAAATAAGGATGCTAAGTAATTAATATAGGTAAAATGTACTTTAAAAATTTGGTTTGGTATTTTATTTTGGTTTTTTAAATAGAGTTCAATGAATAGAAAATCATTGAACAATAATCAAAGAAAGATCATTTTTACTTAATACTTTTGATTTTAAATTTAGAATTCTGATATTTTTAAAAAAATATATTATCGAAAAATAAAGCAAAATTATAATATATTAAAATGGTATATTGATACAGACAAAGAGAGTTTGATAAGATACTATCATAAAAATTTAAAATATTAATTTTTCAACTAACAGCATTCTTTATTTTAATTGTAAATGAATTTCTTGGAAAATGTCATTGAATGTTGTAATGCGAATGAAATGATCATTGCATCGAGATTAAATTGAAGTCCAAAGCTTTTTTTTTTCTTCTAAGAATTAATAAAATCCAAATACTCCCAATTTAATTTCAGCCAATAATATTTCGTGAGTCAAAAATAAATCAGACGACCAAAAATTAGCCAATCACGTTTCTTTCTAACATATAAGAATTCCATTACATTGTTATTCTCATATATGAGGGACAAATTTCACATTTTATCATATTCAAGCCCGAATCTTATAGATTTCTCATAATCTTTTAAATAAAATATAAGAATAGATAACTGTACAAATTCTCTGAATTTTAAAATTAAATTGAAATTCTGAATTTCAAAATGGAATTAACTTTAACATAAAATTAATTTTTAAAATTAATCCATATCATCAGTTGATCGAATTTAAATATTTTTATTTTTTATTAGATAAGACTTAGGACTTATATTATCTATCGCATATCTGATTTTTTCTTTGATAAAAACTAATAAATTTATTATCTGCCAGTCTTACAAGAATAGAATTAATCTCATGTTTTTTAGAAAGAGGTGGCTCTTTACTCTTTAAGACATTTATTAAGATGTCGTGGGCGAAGTATGCATATCAACTTTTCCTTGATATCGCCAGGTGGAGTGCAAGATTTGAATGATCTTTGACAAAAAATAAGAATTTAACTGTTTGTAAATAATTAATTCCTGATGAATGAAAATTTTTCTTTAACATTTTTAATTCTTCTTTGTATGGTTTTTTCTTTATTGGTGAAATAAATCAAGTTGATATAATTCATGTTCAAAATTAAAGGAAAACTGGTTAAAAAAATCTTAGTATATATTTATAGTATAAATTTAGCAAAAAACAATATGCTAAAAATTTCCATCATCATCCAAAGTTAGATCATTAGCTTAGTACTCAATAGAAATAAAAGAGGAAAATAACAGAAACACGCGTTACAAACCTTTCTTCCACTCATTTTCAATTTTTTAGCAATAGAAACTCTAATATAATAAAACAAAATTATAAACGAAATCATACGTTTATTGCAACTACAACAAACAGCGGAATGAGACAACTTTAAGCACTGATAATGACACTTGTTTATTTTTGACAGCTATCTTTCTTTTTATGCAATGGACATTAAAAAGGTATCCAAACACGATCCACTTAAAGTGAACTTGTTCTTTTATATAATTTTTGGGCATTATAGGTTATGATGGAAATTTCCACCATTATGCAAAGAAAAGTTAAGTTTATAATGATATATTTTTAATTTTTTTAAAAAATAAATACTAATTAAAGTAAATAAAAAATAATAATAAAAAATGTTTAGTATATATTTTTAAAGAAATATTTACTAAACATTCTTTAAATATAATTTAAAACATCTTTTTATGAGCTACATACAAACTGCATTAGAAATAGAAATAAAGATAGATAAATAGAGAAATACTGTTGATTAGTTTTCATTATTTTTTTTTAGTATGCTTTCAAATATAAAGTAAACGTTCTGTCAAAATTTCATATTTCGTTAGCAATAAAAAAAAGTACAAATTATATTAAAATCTGTATTCCCAATATTTCCTTGCTGAAGGTAAGCAAATGTTGCAGTTTTTTTTTATTGTAGATATAAATTCTTTATATCTATCTTTTCGTTGAGGAAATTTTACGTTTAAAAATGTAATAAATTTGATCAGTGTAACACATATCTTTGTAACATAATTCAATTTATTGATTAGTTCCGCTTATTAAAACTATTTTGTAGAGTAAAAATATTAATAATGAAATCTTTTTCTAATCTAATGTTTTTTCTTGCTCAAGATATTATAAAATAGTAGAAAAAATCCCGCTTGGTTTTGAAAAAATACATCATTTTTGAAAAAAATAGTATAAATAGCATGCATAAGCAATTCAAATAAAAGAGAATTTAAATGATTCATTCATTTAAAATAATATTTGAATATCCTTATAGTTTTTTAATGGTTTTGTATGCCACGCATTCAAATAAAAACAAATTTTACGTATTTAACTTTACGTGCGTTTGATATTATGTAACTATAAAATAACTGAGTAATCTTTTTCATGCATATTTAATATAATGCAACAATCCCCCCCCCCTATGTTTTTCGATTTTGTGTCTATTTTATCAAAAATTAAATATCCTTATTTCATATCAAAGTATTCAAAATTTATATTGTTTTAACAATTTCTTCAATATTTTAAGTATTTTTTCCTTTGAGAAAATAATATGCCTTATAAATTTATAGATATCAAGTTATTTCAATGCGGTTATAATAAATTACTAAGTATGTTTTCCTTAAAGTAAATTTTCAATATAAAAAATCGCTTATAATCTACTTTTTTAAAACTGATTATTCTTTTTGGAACTATTTGTGTCATAATTTAAAATTAAAAGCATTAATGGTCTGGATAAGAACTCTTAAAAAAACATTTTAAATTTCCATGTTTAAAATAAAAAATGAGTTTTATTTATTTTATTTATTTAAAAATATGAAATCTGGATTTTAGGTATCAAAATTAAATAAAAAGTTTTATTTTACATTATACGAAGTCTGACATTTAATTTGACAAATAAATGTTTTAATTAGATAAGGCATAATATATAAGTCTGCATACTGCGTGCGTAATACAACAACAAAGAAATATTTCTAATAGAAAATACTTTTTTTTTTTTCAAATATAAGCAATTTTCATTTAAATTAAAATTTTTACAAGCAGTTTCGGGCAATAAATTCACTTTCTTATCAATCTTAGAAAAAAATTCCAATTTTTGAACATCAGTGCGAATAAAATGTAGAATTAACATATACAAAAAAGACTTTTTACATACTGAAGATTCTTTTCATTTATTTTAACAAAGCGCCAAATTTTCGCCAAAATTTACAGGTGAAATTCAAAACTCAAAATCATCTGGAATAAATAGGGTTATAACAGCCTGTATTCTTCAACTACGATATAATTACACTACCATTCGACCACGTACTCACTTCGTTCACGCGTATACATTGAGTCAACACAGCTTATTTCTGCTTTTCTTCTTCGTTTTATTTAATTAAAATAGTAAAAAAAAAAAAAGAGTTTTTTTGTCAAGTTTCTTTCAATGTTGGGTTAAATTCTGTCAATCGCGAAACATTAAATATTCCCATTGCGTTTCAACAGTTACTCAATTTTTTAATCTTTTTCACAACAAGGATACTCAATAAATATATTGACATAAGTATTTTTCGGCCATCTAACTCAAAGTGTTGTCTCTATATTTGATTGAACTTTAAAAATTCATAACTTCATTAGCTTTTGTGTCATGAAATATTATGAATATTGAATGTGGGATATTCCTGAGAAAGATGTTTTTATTTATTTTTTAATTCTAAACGTAAGCATTTTATTAAAACAATGCTCCTGAATGTAGTTGATTTGTTGCTTCGTTCCTAAATTTATTGAAATGCAGCGAACGTGTTTTCGATTTTCCGAATACGCTCCCAATAAAATAATTGATTAAATTAAAATTTATTCAATTTTTGTTTAGCATATCAGTAATGAAATCTCATTTTGTGGTGTAAAGATTTTTGAACAAAGCTAAGTAAATATAAACATCATTATTTTTACAAATTGGAATTTAAGTGCGAAGTACATATTTTACACTAGAAGATGATACCATGTGAAAGAGTTTAAGCTTCTCCTACTAATTAATTTATAAAAATTATCTTTTATTTAAAAATATTTATAGCATATAATTTTTGTTTTTACCTTTAATTTTAGTTTTATCTTTAACAATACTCACAATTTAGCAAGATTAGTATAAAAAACAAATTTAAATAAATTAAAATGTGAAAAAATTTAACTGTTTTGCTCTAAAATAAAAATAATTATGCTATTTTAATAAATATTTGCACTAATTAGAACTTATTAGAAATGTGATTAACAAGTTTAATATTTTTAAAATTGTTATTTATTGTGCAATATAATATTTATTAAAATAAAATCATTATTCCAAACATAGTAGTCTGAATATTTTAAGTATTTAAAAAGCAAAAATATCTATTTTTATAGTATATTAGTCTATTTTTTATTATTTATGATTGAACAAATAATTTAAGTATTATTTTTCAAAAAATGTTTCAGTGTTATAAAGAATGATTAATATATACATGTGTATATAAATATATATGCAATAAAATCACCATTGGTTAATTTGTAATAGTTTTAATAGCTAATATCAATCTTTTAACATGCATATTTAATATCTATTGAATATAATGATTAGCCTCTTTTAACCATTGGAATTCTATGAAATATTCTTATTAAACAAAGATAATATTACATGTTATTGATAAACTTCAAAGCGGCCGAAAAAATAAATATATCAGTTAAAAATAAAAATAAAAATATTTTGCCAATTTTTCCAATAAAATGTCGTTTTTGTGATCAGGAGATAGCAGGTACTATACCTGACCGAATCAAACTCTGTGGGGTTTATACACGTTAAAAATTCCGGATGATACTTGATATCTCCACTGGTATGGAGAAGCGTGACTTAGAGGAGAGTTTTGTCGACGGAGTTTGTTGTTCAACTGTACGAGATGATGTGTGTAATGGTTGCACTCGTAAGAAACAAATCAACAACTTTCTGATAAAGTAACTGTTCCACAAAATGCCTCGAATAGTTATTATATGAAGGATATTATTTTATAAAATTGAACGTTAACAGCTACAAATTTAACATAAATTTTTTTTTTGTATATTTCAAATTATCAGGTAAATACTTGCAAGAAGAAAACCAAAAATTTGAATAAAAAATTGATTACACTTTACATTTCATTGATTGCACTTTACATTCGGAACAAACTTTACATACGTGCAAACTTTACAATCGGATGACCGATAAAGAAAACTGTCACTAAATAGTGGGTTCTATACCTGACTCGGCTGCAAACAACCATACAAATAAAGCCTAAATATGAAATAAAGCAGTTAAGATGTGAACTATGGAATCATGGCATTCAACGGAAAATATGCACCTAACTTACTGTGAAAAAATGCAATGTTTCGATATTTTCTATTTACTTAGCTTTGATCGAAAAGTTTTATTTTTGACTATTATAGGAATCGACATTTAGTTTTCAAAATTAGTTAAATGAGTATTAAAATAAAATAAAAAATTAATTTTAAAAAATGTAGTTTTTGCTTTCATTAAAACATTTGAAAATCATAAAACTATTTGATATACATCTAATTTTTTTAATTTATTACGTAAACATCAAAATAAAAATAATATTAAAAAGCTATGAAAATATAAATTTTTTTAAATTAAATAATCAATACATTTTGAGATTTGTGTTTAGATATTTCATTCGAACATAAGCAAAAATAATTTTCCAAACATAAACACTTCTATATTTATTTACTGACGAATTTATAGTTGTCAAAAATTTAAGTTCCGAAAAAGGGAAAAGTTATTAAGAATACAATACATTGATTCCACTGTTGAATTGCAGAATAAAAGTGCTAGATTTAACAATACTTAAAGTAGCTTATCAAAAGTAACTTACAATACTTAAAGTCAATAATTTTTCGGGATAGTGAAAACTGGGAAGAATATTAAGAATATGAGAAAGTTTATCAACTTTTTCGTTGAAATATTCAGTAAATATAAATATAATACTTAAAAAAAATAAAGCGCCACACATTTTAATTAAAAGTTATTTCTCTCAACAATAACCTTTAAAATGAAATTTTTATATCACTAAGGAGTTCGTACGAAAATTTCAGATTTTATTGTAAATGAAATGAAAGTGATAAAATTTTTCATAAATAGCAATCTGTTTCTGGAAGCGTATATCATCTTTTGTCTTGTCCATCACAAATGGTATTTCGAAAGTAAACAAAAATTCCGAGAAAAATAAATAATTTTAGCATTCTTAGATTGTGCATAATATTTAAAACTTACAACACTAATTGCATATATTTAAGCAAAAAAAATTACCATGGAACACCAAACTAAAATGAATAATCTCAACCTTCCACATTATATAAATAGAAATGTTAGAAAAAATCGCTATCACATAGATTGTATACCCCCGACAGTTCGAATGAATTAATTGCTAAGATTTTTAGAGAGTGTCTCCTATCTTGTATTCAACAAGGCAGTAATTAAAATGTCTTTTAGTGGGTACCGAAAACTCATCAAGTTTAAGTTTTAATTTTATATAAAATCCAAAACGGGAGCTAAAGGTCAATGAAAAGCCAGAAATAATTGAATTTATCATTATAGAAAACTAATTTAACACAGTTATTTATATTGTAAGAATTAGCCATAAGGTTTGATGGCAAATGCATCTTTATTCAGCAATTTCTCATATTTTGAGAGAAAATATATAGAAAAATCTGATCAATGAAATTTACTCCTTAATAAAAAAAAGGATTATTTAGAATTAAACATATACAAATAATATTAATAGAAACAAACGAATATGATTTCATGAAACATTATGTTGCATCATAGTGACTTCTTAAAATTCATATGTGAATATTTATATACCTCATTATCGTCAAATTTATTTTAATATAACATTGCATGAAAATTCTTCGCGTATTATTTATATTATTATTTATATAAACATTAAAATATAATAACATATATTATAAATATATATTATTAATAATATGAAAACATGTCTCGTTTTTATTAAAGACTTTCTTAATTATTGCTTTGAAATTACTAAAATATAGTTACAATAAGAAATTATCATTTATATTACTTAAGTTATCATTTTGGTCGCCCAACCTGTCTAGTGGTTAGCGTACCTGACTACAGATGGGTGGGACCTGGGTTCGAATCCTGGCTCGGGCATGGATGTACTTTCTCTTTCTTGTCTTTGTCCTTTCTTTGTGTGTGAATGGTTGCCTACCCTATAAACGGGTATCTATGGCATGTGTGTACAGAGGAAGTCGGACTCCACACCAAATATGGTTCAGTTGGAAAAGTGGAGCAGCGCACTCCATATTGCCAGCCTGGCTGGCACACGACAACAACAACAAGTTATCATTTATAATTAACATAAAGAGTAACTTAATATCGTCTTATCATTTTAAGACACATTGTTAAGACCTTCATTAAGATAGAATCAGAATTTTAAAGAAAACAATTGCCATTCTCAATCTTTTTTTTTCCGCGGCACACTTTTAACGATTTCAAAATTTGGCGGCACACAAAATATTATAGAAGTTTTTTACTTACCTATAATGTAGTGTGTAAAATAGTTTATGATAATAATTTTGAATGTAAAATAAAATAATATGTACTACAAAAACAACAGTACGCTTATTAAAGTATTAATGGCAATGTAAAAGTATTGATACTTTTAATGAAAAATTGGAGCTTGACAATTTTTGTTAATTTCATTTATATTTGGTCGTAAAAATGACAATGCTACTCTCATATTGTCTTCGATATTTAATAGTCTCGAACGTTTTTTTCGATTTAATGTTAGTTGATACTGAAAATCCGAATTCACACGCAAATAAGACGTAAAAAATTGTAATTATAGATACTAAAAACACTTAAAATTTCTTCATGTGGAGCAAATATTTCACTTTATAAAAGGTCATAGTTATCGAAGATTAAAACAGTTTTTAAGTATAAAATGCGGTACTTCACTGTAAAAAAAGTTTTCTTTTACAATGTACTTTCCTCGATTTATATACAAATTTTTATCTTAAAAAATCTTTAAAAGTTTTACTATAAACATTTCTAAAATTTGACGGCACACAAAAGTGCCGTGGCACAGTGGTTAAGAAACACTGCATTATCAGTTCAAATATCCACTTTTGTGCCTAAGTTAGGTTTAATTTAATAATATTATAGAGTAGAAGCAAAATGTTTCACAGATTATTTATGCCTACTTCGTCTTTTGATATAAACGAATGCTGGTTTATGTGAGATCCTGTTAATTTAACTTTTTATTACCAATTAATCGTAACAAATCTATATCTTCTTTGAGTTTCTCAACATTTATTCCATGAAACGTTTTTTGCTTCTCAAAAATAAAAGTATGGAATTAAAAAAAATAGTACAGAATTAATTTAAATTTCATTATAAATAAAATTTGAAAATAAAAATTCTTAAATTTATAGCAATTCAATAAGTTTTTATTCTAATTTTTCTTACTTGAATAATTATAAATATACAAAAATATCGTCAATCATTAATTTAAAGTTAGACATGGATCTACATTAAATAAATTAAAAAATGCATTTATATTTATTTAAATACATGAGTACTTATATTTTTTTATAATACATTTGAAATATTTTCTTCGTTATCTATTACAGTACACCAAATCAATTGTAAACAGATGTATCTATATCTGCATTAAAACCCAAATTAAGTTTAGTTTATTATAATAAAAATAACAGTTACATTAATATCAAAATTTACAAATATCTCAAATAACAATTTAAATGACAGTTAAAGAATTGATTATATAAATAATTATTTTATTTTGTCACATTTTAATTGAAAATGCAAAAATTAAGCTTGCTTTCGATATTTAACTATTTGGGAAATTTAAAAACATCGTTTACATTCTTATACATTTAGAAAGCATTTTTTTTTTGTAAATTTTTTGCAAATTAGTACATTATTTCTCTTATAATAAATATATGAATCATATAATAATTTTCAATATGATTCATATATTTTATATAAATGAATCTAAACATGCAATTATAATTATTTCCTATTATGCTTCATTTTTAATATGATTTAATAATATTATATTTAAACTATGCATATATATTTTTAAATAATATTTTCGTGAAATAATTTAATCCTAATGTCAAAAATGAAAACAATTTTAACGTTTGAAATTTATATCATGAACAACTATTTAAAAATTAATATGAAATTTTTTGGTGAATTAAGCTTAGCCTATTTCTTTGATCGTGTGAAGTTTGTATAAAATTCTACAATTAAGTTAAACTTCTAACTAGAAAGGCCTGTTTCTTAATTAAAATTGCACATAAGATACATAAAAGAGTGCTAAGAATTCACTTTTATATTAATTTTGGCTAATACTATACACATTAAAACAAATTATAACACAAAATAAAGTCTGAGGTTATATAGAAAAGAGATGTATTGTTTATATAAGAAAATTATTTAGTGGAAATAATTATTTACTAATTTAGTTACAATTTAGAATTATAATGACACAATGGTAAGTTTGTTTTAGTTTTATTAAAATTAATTTTTTTAAATTTCTTTTTAGTATTCATTTATTGATTTTTTCTCTTTATTTCTATAGTCGCCTTTTTTTCTCGTTTGCTTATTCATTTTTATTACCTGACTTATTGAGCATTTGAAGTTTTTTAATATAATATTAATATAAAAACAGTGTTATATAAATAGTTAAATAATAAAGCACAAAATGATATTTGTTAACTAATATTTTTCACAAATGCAAAAATCAATATTATTTGAATTTTCAAATAATAGTGATTCGAAATTTAATTGTTTTCTTTCTGAAAATGCTTTCTGAAATTAAGTAAATTTTAAAAATACTTGAATGAGTTCTTTTTTAAAATTTTGAATATAAGCAACATTATTAAAGGCATATTTCAAACTATTTAACATTACTAATCTTCTTTCTATTAAAGTATTAATTAATGAGCAAAAATCAAATACGAGAAGAATTTATACTTTGTAATATTAAAAAACTTTTCATATGAAGGAATAAATATTGTTAAATGATAAATATTCCTGTCAATTATAGAATCATAAACACGATTTAAAATAAGAGTATATCTATAAAACAAATTATAATATGATTTTGATAATCAAATAAATAGTGTTTACTGATTTTTTTCAATTAAATTAAATGAATTAAGTACAAATTAATTATTATTGGGTAAGTATATATTAAATAAATATGAAATAGGGCGATAAACACAATATAAAATAACAGTATATCTATCAAACAAATTTTAAAATGATTTTTATAATTAACAGCATTATGTTTTTAATGATTTTTTAAGCTATAATAAATATGTACAATTTTTATTACAAATTA
>JAPDSC010119381.1:0-18935 GCA_026290005.1 Latrodectus geometricus
GGTTAAGTTAGTTGATATCAAAAAGTTTGAAATTCTTTCATAATATGTGATATAAGTTAGAGCACAGTTAACCATCTTCTCACATACTTCATTATATAATTTCATTTCATATAAGAGCATCGATGGCTAGATTATATAAATACACATTTTCACATGATTGGTATTCATCTGATCTCTTAAATTAAATCAATTACATAAACTGCGAAGAAGTCGTAAAAACTTAATACAGAAAAAGATAGATTTGTAACCGAGAGGTTGCAGGTTCGATATATATATATTTTGCTATTCTAAAGACCACCATGCTGACAGATCTTATGAACACCAAAAATTCCATATTGTTCAATAACCTTACGCTGGTGAGGTGTAATATGAAGAGGAGGGTGCCACTCGAGTATCGCCTACGTCATTGGACTGTGACTAAAAAATATGAGAAGGTTGGTTCTGTATATGATCAGAATAAATAAAAATTTGGAAACGTATCGTAATAATTTAAGTAATTTATATCGAAAGAAGAAAAGCATCTGCATTTGAAGCGATGATATACATCTTGTTTTTTTCTATTAATTCTTGGGTATGCATTTTGAAATAAAATACTATATTACGTATTATGCTGAGTTCGTTAATGAAAACCATAAAGATAATTTAAATGAAATTTTAAGCCTCCTTGGATCAATCATATTAATTTAATGGGATTGTAATGAAGTAAATATTTCTGAAGGTTGAATATAATTAAATATCTCTCTTCTGCAGTTTATTTACTTATTTCTTATTTCATAACTACTGTTTCGTGTGTTGATTTTTATATTAAAAATTTTAGGTAACATTCATAATATCATGATATTATATTCTAACCAATATCATTAAAATATATATATCTTAAAAAGTATCCAAGCAATTTTTTTAACGCTTAGAAAATGTCTAACTTATCAGTGATACAAGTTATACTATATATAAATTATGTTATTTAGATTTTTATCAAAATTTTCAACTACCTGCAGAATAAGACCTTTATATTCAGCCTTGATGATACCTGATCCTGGCGCCAAAGTCTGAACAAAATAATGTGTTCCATTCTCTGTTGTTTTATTCACATGAAACAGCTTATTAGGAAAAGTAACTTTAACTCTCACATTCTGAAAGAATTCAAAGTTTAAAATAAAATTAACTTTTCAATCAATAGTTATTAACTTTTCGGTATTTATATACTACACACTTACCTCTGATGGAGTAATTATACCTGAACTGGAAAGAATATTGACACTTATAACATAACTTTTCATTTCTTCAAGATTTGTAAATCCTCCCCGTGATATCTTCAACTCTAAGGAAAATAAGGTGTTAGTCAAGTTTTGAAACAAGTCGGTGGTAAATATAATTTTAATGTAACATATATCAGGTCAAAATCAACTTGAATATTGTAAAGCACAGAATAATGATTATTTGTCATATGGGATATTTCAAACAGAATGCTTTTTAATTCCAAAGTTAAACAATTTATTAAATAATTACATATATTCAGATACATGTGTATACGTGCTTATGTATATTAGATATATACAAACACATATATAAAAATATTGAGATACTTATGGGGCTCTATGTTTCTAGATTTGGTTATTTATTTATATTTCTGAATTCATTAATGCATGAAGATTTTGAAGCTATTTTTTCAAATATATTTAAATGAATTTAGCGATGACTAGGAGAAGTGACCTCACCTGTATGTCTAGTCTGGTGCAAGTTGCCTCATTTGGTATTTCAATGTGTCTTGCTAGGTAGTACAGCACGATTACTGAATTATTTTAAGTCTAGAAGTTCTGTGTCTAAGAGACAATTTCAAATGCGACCAAGATTTTATTTTGCTAAATTTGATTGTTACTTCCTTAAATATTGAGCCCAATTAACATTGAGAAGAAATTGGGAAAATCTAAATTATTAAGTTCCGGTTATATCATAGTTTCTAAATGTGGGCGATATCATTCTCTTGTGGGCTTTTACCACTTTCAGATTTATTGTAGAATCCTAGAAAAAATAAGGGACGCTGATATGGTATAGAAGGAGGAGGGTAGATTAAATGTATAGTATATTGTTAATAATAATAGCACAAATTATTCGTTACACTTATAAATTAGTTTTAAAAATATTTTTTATTATTTATACTTGAAGTAATGACTCTTTTTAATTAGGGTGAAAGCAAAACCACATTTAACTATTTGGAGGGGATGCTTTGGAAAACAGCGAGACACTATTCTTAAAAAAATTTTAAATGTTGAAAACCTATGAACTATATAATAATAGACAGAAATTATGTTTTAAAAATAAGGGAAATAGTAAATCTATATAAAAAAAAGTTATATTCTGTGCTAAAATTGTTGAATGTAAGCTCCTGTAATACTATTATTTATATAATCATAAATTTAAAAGTTATTAAAGATAATGTAAGTACTATTGAAAACTTTTTTTAAGTAATTTTCGTGTGTGAGATGAATAGAAATGTTTTTCATCTTTTTCAAATAAAATTTTTTAATAAATAAATCGTATTTTATTCATCAAAGTAAGCACCGTTACAAATAACTCGCAATTTTATGCGAATTTATTTCAGTTGTAATAAATGAAGCGAAAACAGCAGATTATTTTTTCTTTGATCTATTTAACATTAAAAAACCTTCTTTCTTTTGTATGTGAATACTCAGATCAATTAATTAATTTTTATTAATTTGGAAGAGAGTATCGATGATATAGATTTTCCATTGTAAGACAATCATCGAATTTACAACCAGTTTGCTGAGTCTGACACTTTATAGTACCCCAAAATCTGCATATGGTAAGTGTATCTCAATGCTGTTTGCTCCTGAAGCAAAATATTTTTCACACATTCTAATTATTTAAGCAAGCAATCATGTCAACAAATTAGCCATGATAGAGAAGTTCAAGTGAGAATCGGAATTTGAGAGGAATTACAAAAAACCCTATTATAAGGCAATACAAGTACTTAGAGACACATTCGCTGTGTGTGATCTTGTAGTTTCCTGGAAACTTTACATTTTTTATTGTGCTCCAGCGCTAACTGCTTTTGAAACGAGAAGTTTTGGCACCGGTTTCAATTATTCTAAGCAGACAATCCTTTTAATAGTCTGGTTACATGGGAATAGTTCAATGGTCACAACGCCAGCCAATTTCTCACATAACACTTGGTATATTATTTCTAAAATGAGGAAGAGACTTTGCAGTAAAAGGATCGAATTTATAGATTACAGTTATTGGTGAGAATACTCATAACTAGCAAACTTGCTCCTGTTTAAATCACACGTCAACAGAATAATAAATATAAGAAAAATCACTTTTTTGACAGGGGAAAAGTACCTAGGAGTACGTTTGTAAACTGCTGTAGCACTGTGCGTATTCGAGAAGGACTCATTTTCTAAGCTTATCTTCCACTTCAATTAATTTAAGAGTGAGTGAATAGTGCCAACCGATACATATAATTCACTTGCAAAATTTTGATATGCTTGAAAAAAATTATCTTCGATATCATACTTTAAGTCATTCTCATTTAAGATTATTCGCTCTTGTGTATTGTACTGTATCTTCTAGTGAACTGTCAAAGCACCTCCCATATGTGATTTATCTACTTCTTTGTTTCTGAGCATTTTTCATCTTGGGTTCAGATCTTGTGTTATTCTAAAATCTGTGTTCAGATTGTGCTCGTAATAACAAACATGTTCTCATAACTTTCTTATTAAGGGTGAACTATTTTTTTCCGATTCAGATACTAAGCTGAAATCTATAAAATTTCCAAAAGACCAGTCTTGTATGAAAGCTTTAAGAATCATCAAAGGTAATCGAGTTCAAATCGATGCTAATGAGTTTTCTGATTCTTTTAATGCAACAGCCACAAATTTTCCTTGAATACTTGATATTTACTTTAAACATTTCACTTAAATAAAAAGGATCGAATTTTAGCGCTAAATATTTATTAAAATATGATGTTTAGAAAGCACTTTTCTTAACAACAACAAAAAAATATTGCACATTAAAATCCATAAAAATTATACGCTAATTAGCTTAAATATATAATAGGGAGAATTCTTTTTTACCAAAAAGAATATAGAACTCTCTGACTTAAACCGTAAAATTTTTTAAGCTAAATTTGACAAGAATGATTTTACTACCGTTTTTTTTTTAAATGGGAACTAATCAAATTAAGTTTCTTTTCCGTTATGTCTATAAGCATTCATTCCTTTGTTTAGATTTTAAATCAAAAGTTTAAACCTTGCAAATTATAATTTAAGAGTAAAAGCATTTGACTCTTTATCATAATACTTTGTTATTATGTCAATGAAACGAAAAACAATATTATAGATGTTGTTGTCTTGTGCCAACTAGGCTGGCAGAATGAGATGCGCTGATCCATTCTTCGAACTGAACTGTAATTTGGTGTGGAGTCAGACTTCCTCAGTACACACATGCCACAGGTACTCGTTTATAGAGTAGGCGCAATTATTCACAACATTTATTTAAGGAAAGGACAAAGACAGGAGAGAGAGAGAGTACATCCATGCCCGAACCGGGATTTGAACCCAGGACTTCCCTATCCGTAGCTAGGTACGCTGACATCTAGACAGGGTGGGTGGCAATATTATAGATGTGCTTATTTAATAGAAAAAAATTACGAAGCATATCTGAATCTTCAATTAATGAATTTACGTTTTCTTCACTTATGTATTTCAAATATGGAAGTTTTTTTACAATATAAAAATTTACCAGTGTTCATTTAGAGTAATTTTAAATTCATGATTTAAAACAAATTACTTTTAAATGATAAATATACATACCTAATGACTCCGGTTCTACTACATGAACTTCTATTTTCACATCAGGTAAACTCTTATCTGACAGTTGAGAAAATTATTAAACTAAAAGAATGACATTTTACAGAATCTAAATGGTCGAATTTTATAAAAAATTGCTTCCATAAAATCTTGCGAATATCTTAATAGGAACATTACTTTATTAAGTTAGTAAGTACAATTATGATCTTTTTTCATAGTATAATTCCTATTGAGCGATCACCATTGCTCGATAGACAGATATATTGCCAGAAATGAAAGTCAGAATATAAGTATGCAATTTACAAACAGAAACACGTGTGCGTGAAAAATAATTTTTTTAGATTATTTTACAATTATTCATGATTTTCTTTACATGAAAACTAATTTTTCTGGATTATTTTACATTACTTATTTCAAATCAGAGAACATTTATCAGTTTATAAGAATTACATGTTACAAGATAAAAGCATAAAATTTATCATTTATATAATAAAATGCTTTATTAAAAATATTATGAAAAATCATTTTTATAATAAATTAAACTTTTATTATGAAGCATGTGTGAGAGTTATCTTTTACCACATAATTTTATGGCAAACACAGTTAATTCATTTTTTCAATTTTTCCCATCAGGTTTTTAAAAAGTACTATATAATATTTTAGTACTTTTCGCATGTGTAAAAAATATAATCCAAGCTATTATCTTTCTATTGAAAAATTGGCAAATTACTTTCTTCAATGCAATTATACACTCTTTTCAATTCCGTATTTAAGATGATTTTTTTCAATTATGCAAATATAAATATGCATACAATTTAATTTTATTATGATATTTATTTTAAAGAAATGCTGATTTGTTCAGCTGTACTTAAGAAAACAAAATCGATTTGCAGTTAATGTGATTGCAAATCGAATAAATATTATCAGCAGATGCTGTACCCATTACTTCACGGAAATTGCAACCTTAAGTTTTTTTTATATAACCAACGAATATGAAAAAATTTTATTCATTCACATTTGGTTTCCTCTATGATAGTTTGTTTTTTGATTAAATTTTTGACTGAACTCTTTCCTCTGTATAATTCATGAGCTTTATTTCTTTCGGTACACTTGATAGCACTTTTCAATTTTTCTCTTATCAGAAATGAAGATATAACTTGCTACCACATGATTTGTCACATAATTTCAAGTTATAAAGCTGAGCTGGGGTACCTGACTATTAAACTCTCTGATCTCGAGTTTAAAACTTCTTAGGTTTAATTCCCACCTCGAGTGTATAAAGTAGTAGTTCTGAATCAATTTAAGTAGTCTGTTCCTATCGAATTAGAATTCATACGTAAAGTGACGACGTACAATCCAAAACCGATCCTAAGGCAAATAGTATTGCTTTCAAAGGTTGTAAAATTATTTTTATAACTTTATAAGGTATGTATACAATGATATATTATTTATATACAGCATAGCCTTGTATATACAATGATAGCTTTTCTCGAAAAAGTAATCATTGTATATGCTAAAATCCAAATCGAAACCTAGTGTTAGATTTAAGAGAGCACTTTAGTGAGTAAATTACTTAAAAAGTTAAATATTTTAGTATTGTATATTCTTTAACGCTAAGGGCTTTTTGATTTTACTCTCTTACAGTTTAAAGTTTGTTTACAATATTTTTTCTTCCTATGAAATCGTAGTTAGGTTTGTTTGTTAGTTCTCTGGATAATTAAACACAATGGAAGAAACAAATATAAAATAAACGAATTTAGAGAATTAACATAGAAAATACTAAATAAAATAACATATCCCATTCCACAGCTTTCAGATTTTTACACCAATAATAAACAAACCTAAGTATAGTTAAAGCAACAGTATTAGAATAATTCAATCAAGCCTCCTTAAGAATAAATACTTGCTAGTAATTTTTAATATTGCAGCACAATTGCTTGATTTCAAGTCAAGCTCATACCTGTTCATTGGAGCATTTTTCCGATGCTAGCATCCTATTTTTGAAAATAAATCACTTTCAGTTCTGTAGTTGATAAATTCCAAATTTTTATATTTTTGTCGTTGAAAAGCAGAAAAATAACTATCAGAACTAAACTAGTTTTCTATTGTTTGAGGAAATTCGTGTCATTTGGCACCAATTTTCTCCATCAACGAGATTTTACGCATGTACCTCACTACATATGTTACTGCTTCTATCAACTAATAATTAAAAACTGTATTATGTACTGAAATGCTTCTGCGCTTTGTTTCGTGCTAAAATTGTTGGCAATAAATAGACCAAGCCTTGCACTTATCTTACACTAGGTCTGATTCCTAGTGATTCTGAATACCGAAACTTCTTTTAATTCTGAATAAAATCCCATTTATCTACAATTGAGAAGAATAGAAAGATGTCTTGAATCTGAATAAATGGGAATGCTTCTTTCTCTCGATGATTTCATGTCACTGTGATTATATACAAGAAGAAACTTCTCTTAGTCGATAGTTTATCAATACTGCAAGCAAACTTGAAGATGGTTTCGTGTGTTACCACTGATATCAATTAATTGTCAACTCCTTTACAACGAAAAAATTTTATTGCTAAGAACTGGAATCACAAATGAATTTCTGTAACGAACACATTTTATTTTCGGTGCTAATAATAATTGTAACTGTTTTAAGATGGTAAACGACTTAAAGATATGAACATCAAACTTAATGCTATGCTTGGAACAGCTATTGTAATTCAAAAGTTTTCAGTTTTGCTCTTAGAGATTGCTGCCACTTTGAATTACTATTCATAATGTATCTTAAGCGAAATTTCAATTCATAATTTTATTGGTCACTTTTATTCATTTACCAACAAATAATAATACATATAAAAATGTAAGTAAAATTAAATATTTCTATTTTTTGAGATTATATAAAAATTTCAATTCATAAAAATGAATTAGGAAAAACTGTAAGAAAAAATATACAATGTCATTGTGATATTATTCAAATATAGTTTATCATAATGGATGGCAAAAATCCAGGTAATTTAATATAATGAATAACATAACTTGTAAGACTTTGTTACATATATTATAAAAGCAATATATGATGACAACATTATTTTTACATAATATTTTTTGATTAGGAATACTTTATTATTTTTCCCAAATATCAATTCTTCGATAGATAAAAGAAATAAAAGGATACTGCTCCATTTGTATATTAATTCAGTATCACCAAGATTTTCCCCAGTAATTTTCATCAAATCTTCTGAAACTTTCACTATGTCAGATTTGGAAGGAGATATAGACATGTCATCAGGATGAACTGAAAATAAGTGAAATTTAAAATATGTGAATAAAAATTTTCTTAACGAGTATATTCCTTAGTAATAAAAAAATCATATTCATTAACAAATGTTTTTTATCTTTTTCAGTATTAATTCAATTTTACAGTAATAATAATTTTGATTTAAATATTTTGAGGTATTAATTTTCAGGAAAAAAATAAATGGTAATGTATATTGAAATATGAAAAAAGTTATTTTAGAATATAATGCTAGGTAAATTTAACAGTATAAAAATTATAGAGCATTATTTACTTCATAATTTTTTCATATTTTATTTAATTGTTTATAACTTGTTGAATAATTTTAATTTCTGCATTATGATTGAATGTGTTTTTCTTAAGAAGAGTGTTCCGTTTTTATATTAGTATGAAAATATTGTAAGGATGTTTTCCATTATAGTAAGGATTTCTTGAAATTATTATTGGGGTTTACCTGGAACTAAATTTTCAGTAAGGTTTGCTTTTTGGAAAACTCTGTGAAATCAAAAGAGTCCTTACGTTTAGTTTATGTTAACTTAAATAAAAAAATAAAAATAACTTTTTTGCTATATTATACCCAAAATCGTCATTTTACAATAGTTTGCAAATCATTTGGTGATTTAAGGTTCATCTTTTTTAGAAGTTTTTCGCCTATTTCGAGGTTTCTCTGGAAATTCCAAATATGATAACTTATACTTATCTGATTCCCTGAGAAGATCAGATTGGATTGAGTATAAGGGATACAGTACTTCACTCTACAATTGTGCGACGATAATGCTTCACTCTACAATTATGTTCTCTACACAGTAGCCTGTATATCAATATTGTTTATTGCCTCAATGGAATTGCCTTGATTATAACACATGCTTAAAAGGGTTACATTTTCTCATTTAATTTAAAGTAATGTCACTAGCTATCTTTTCTCAATTAATTTCTGTCAAGCTAAATGTTTTTAAAATAGCTAAATTGTTCTTTTAAAATTAATGAACACGACACAATGTAATACTATTCTAATTTATTACGTACCATGGCTTTCACTCTATAAATGTAATCCATGATTTGACTTCATAAAATGCATACTGTGATTTCTGCTCTTGAGAAATGAACTTAACGATAAATAACAATTTGTCTCTTATCGAAATTTGTCTCTTATCGAAATACCGACTTGATGAACAAATTGTCATGAAGAAGTACTCAACAACAATGGGAACAACTGGATTAAAAATATATAACCGCGAGTATCTTAACATACACTGGTGTGCAAAACTTAAACAACAGGTGGTTCTTCTGCCATAACTCCGCGAGAAATCATCTGAGGGATATAAAATTCAGACATGAGACAGATCATTTTATACTTAAAGAATGACGAAAGCATAGTTGCACAAAAATGAATACAATGCACACAGTATGGAATAAAATAAAAATAGGTTTTATTGAACTCAGAGTATCCCTGCACAAGATCATCTGTCCAAAAGGAACAATAACAAACAGATAATCCCTAGAATGAGATATGCTCTTCCCTTACTGCAATGGTTGCTTCGCGCCGTCTCCCCATACTCAGCACTAGATTGTCCAGCAGTTCTTGCGGTAAGAGTGCCCATTCCTCAATCAGCATCTGTTTCAGTTGCTGCGTGTTCCACGGGGGATGCAATCGTGCCGCAATGCGTCTGCCCAAAGCATCCCCCATATACTGACTGAGGAATGGACACTTTTACCGCAAGAACTTCTGGACAATCTGGGGCTGAGTATGGGGAGACGGTGCGAAGCAACCATTGCAGTAAGAGGAAGGCATATTCAATAGAAAGGAACTTGTGTTTGTTATTGTTCCTCTTGGACAGATGATCTTGTGCAGGGATTCTGTGAATTCAATAAAGTCTATTTTTGCTTGAATCCATACTGTATGCATTGTATTCATTTTTGTGCAATTATGCTTTCATCATTCTTTAAGTACAAAATGATATGTCTCATGTCTGAATTTCATGTTCCTCAGATGATTTCTCGCGGAGTTATGGCAGAAAAACCACCTGTTGCTTACGTTTTGCACACCAGTAAATATCCTAAGCAATATTTTTAGTAGCACAAGGAAAATTAAACCTTTTTGCATGACTTTTTTCTTTTTTGGTGAAATAAATCAAGGTGATATAATTCATGTTCAAAATTAAACGAAAAATGGTTAAAAAAAATCTTAGTATATATTTATAGTATAAATTTAGCAAAAAACAATCTGATGGAAATTTCCATCATCATGCAAAGTTAGATCATTAACTTAGTACTAAATAGAAATAAAAGAGGATATCATTCGATAACACATGTTACAAACCTTTCTTCCACTCATTTTCACTATTTTAGCAATAGAAACTCAAATATAATAAAACAAATTTAAAACGAAATCATACACTATGCATTGCAACTACAACAAACAGCGGAATGACAATTTCAAGCTCGTTTTACTGATAGTGACACTTGCTTAATTTTGACAGCTATGTTTCTTTTTAATGCAATGGACATTAAAAAGGTATCCAAACACGATCAACTTAAAATGAACTTCTTCTTTTATATAATTTTTGGGCATTCAATGTTATTATGGAAATATCCACCCTTATGCAAAGAAGGGTTAAGTTATAGAATGGATGCATCAATCTCTAAAAATGCATCAATAATTTACTTAATCAGTAAATTTAATGGCATTGGTATCTTTGAAAATAATTGTGATGCTATTGCTGGAAGATTTATTTAAATTAAAATTAGTTAGAAAAAATTGGTAAAAAAAAATAAAAATAAATTAGAAATCTTAACCTTTAATAAATTAGAATTTCAGTAAACATTTATAGTCGATAGTACTTAGATACATAAAAGCTTTCAGATGAAACGTACCAGAATATATTTTATAACTAAACGATAAAAACATGGTTATGAGAGTCTTACTTTAGTCATAAGATTTTCAGCTTTTTTTCATTATTTTGACTACTATTCATCACCAGATTTCTTGATAAATTCTTGGGATAATATTTTTAAGTAAATCTTAATCTGATCTTTATTTTACAAAATTTTATTGACATAAACAAAATACTTGTAGCTTTGGATAATTGTCTCTGTAACTTGATTTAAAACTCTTTATCTGTAACAGAAGTTTTCATTTGCAAAGTCTAAAAATGTAATACAAAAATCCTGATTAACGGGTTCGAGAAATAAATCACCGGCTACAATAATTGAGAAAATTACCTTTATGTTTATAATATTCTAATTCAAGATTAGACTACTTATTGATAGCCAACTTTAATAAATTGTTCATAAAACACAGCAAATACTTGCGAAAATAACGCGTAAAATTTTCATTTCTATGGCAAGTGATGAAATATTTGGGAAATGTTTTGGTAAATATGCATAAAATTAAATATTTATCAGAAATTTTTATTATTTCATTTCGATCGCTTTTTCTCTTTTTGGGTTTGGAACAGAACTTATAAAAACATGATATATTGTCTATCTAAATAAGACGCAGTATATTATATTTTATTATGTCCACATAAAATACACACACGTCTTATAATATTTTATAAAAGGGACATAAAAAGGCATGTGTGTTGCATACATACATGACACAGCAAATATAAATATTATATGAAACTATAAATAGAAACATAATTAGTTTCTGCAATAAAATATAGTCTCACCGGAAATCGGGTTTCCTAGTATTGTTGAAAAGCGAAGATGAACAGTAGAGTGTCTTAAGATTTGAAAGGAAGTCGATGGATATATCTTTAGATCTGGTAAGACACGTACAGAAAATGGAGAAGAATTTATCATCTGAAAAAATAATACATTTTAAAACATCGCTCATTAAAAATTGTGTTTAATATTGTATAATATATTTGATAGGACATTTAACTGAATCTTCAATTAAGAAAGTGAGTATAAAGATGAGATTTGCAAATTAATGTATCACATGGTTTAGAAACCAATATGTTGAGAATAACAATACTAGTCGTTATAAAAACAGATCAACCATGCAATATAATCAAACACAGCTAATACAGTAAAGAAAGCAAATTCATGTATCCCAGAAACAGCTTGAATATGTTAAAGGTCTGGAAAAAGTAATATAAATAAAAGTGGTGGAGGGCATTATTTCAAAATTTCAGCATTGTTTAAAATAAAAGCCAATGAATCAAACAAAGTAGTCATTCAAGCTATTGAAGTAGATTTCCGACAAAGCACTCATAGACTTCTTTGCTTCCAAATGAATTGCACACGTTGACAGATGCCGATGAAGATTACATCGAGAACTAACAATAGGCTACATTTTCTAAATCCTTTCCTTTTTGGCTATTAAAAATGGCAAGATCTTTATTGGTTACCTTATAGCATATTTTTACTATACAAGTTGGTTTAAACTTTATAAATGACTTTAAATATAAAGGAATTTTTTTTAAGTTAAAATAAAGTTTTTAAGTTGTAGTTTTCATTCAAATTCAAAATTCACCAATTTACTCCCAAATTAAAAGAATAAAATATTAAAATCGGAAATATATAATAGTAATTACATAAAATACATATTTTCACTGAAGCAAAAAAAATCTATGAATTTGAAATAATAAAAATCAAAATACAACTTTTAAAATTGACAAAAAAATGAATAAAATAAATATCCAATAATATAAAGCAAAGAGAGATTTGTCTATTAATTGATGAAACTTCAACATCAACATTTCATTTTATTTATTAATATTGTAACAAAGAAATTAATGTAAATAAAAATTGTTAAACACTGGTTACCGAAAATTAAGGGAAAATCAGAAAACTAGCGATATCTCTTCCAAAAACAATTCAATTTCAATGAAATTTAATATGTTGGTAAGTAAAAGGAGATGAACAATATGACAGTAAGAAAATAGTAGCACTGCTGTAAGAATATGTTATTTGTGAAACGTATAAAAATGAATGTCTTAGAGCAAAGCGGCAATGGACGCTGCGTGTCTGAGATTAGAAATCTGATAAAACAAAATTGTAACAATGCCGTCTAGGCATCATTTGACTCAACAGTTTCGATGGCAAGCTATTGGGACACAAAGTCAAATAGAAGTGACTAGATGGCTGCAAGTGAGTCCATCTGTGATTCATAGACTTAGACAAAAATTTCTAACAACGAATTCGGCACTCAGTAAGTTCAGCCAAGTGTGGCCACTGTCTACCACGAGTGCTGATGACTGATATTTGTTAATGTGCGTTCGAATGAATAGAACTGCTACTCCATCCTAACTCAGATACTTCCTCACTACAAATTGCGAAAGTTTGGTATCCAGGTCAACCACGCATCGAAGGCTTCATGGTCTTTATGCGAGGCGACAAGAGACAGTTCTTATTTAAAGGAACTGATTTTTAAAAACCATTATCAACTAATAACCGTTTAAAAAAATTACGCTTCATGAGAAATTAGGTTATTAAGATCACCCGTTTTTCTATGCAGCTTCAACAATACCATAACTGTTCAGATTGTAACGGGTGTTGGTAACTTCACAAGTCATTATATGGTATTATAGAATGTATTTACGTTATGTTATTTTGGAACATCCACAGTTTTAAAAAAGTTCTCGTTGTTTCGAAACTTTATAGATGTTAACTTTATTTCGGAACTTTAAAGAGGTTATCATTGTTTTGCTTTCTAACGTTGAGTTTTTGAAATTCTTGGAACACATTCCAATATCTCTTTGACAGCTTTGCTTTGCTACTAATGAATGTGTTTTCTGCTCCCCACTGTGGAGAGTGGGAATTAATGGCTGAAAGCAGAAAATGGATGTATAAATAAATAGTTTCACGGTTAAAACGGAAAATAAGTATACCCCATTCCTACAAATACTTTCATGGTAAAAACGATGAAAGTATTTGTAGGAATGGGGATTATTAATACATTTTATCCCAATATTGTCTGTATATTTTATTTACCTACAGCCTTTTATTAAATTTTATTTTTTTCTACGAATTGTAGCGAAATTTTAATTAAACTGAAATACTTTTTACAAATTAGAATTATACTTTAAAATAAAAACAAGCATGACATATTTTAAATTTAATGTCAAATTTTAAAAGAAAAATAATTATTTATAAATTAAAAATAATTAAAAGAAGTTTTTAATATTCGATTAACTTTGAAATATACTTTAAAAATCTGTAGAATCTAAAAATGTGGAACTCGTTTGCTTCGATTAAACTTCCTTGAAAGAGATGCATACACATCAAGCAGCGTCTGTATTTGAGGTAGTATCTCTTTGAGTGGATTCATAGACCTTTTCCCGTGGAAATGTTAATGTTTACACCTATAAAGATGGTATCCTGTATGCTTTTCTGCGCCTTTATTCCAGGGCAATAGGTGATGCTTTCACTGGATGATAATGCGATAACACATCGGTCTCGCATCGTGAATGGCTATTTTGAGCGAGAAAGAAATGAGCGCATGTTGTGGCCAGTTCGATTACCGGATCTTAACTCAACCGAGCATATTTGGGACTCCCTAGAATGACGTTGTAGCTGCTTTAAATACCTCTCCTAAGACTAGTCACACTTTCAACTACTTTAAAAGAACAATTCCTATACAGTCAATGGATCGTATTATTGAGAGTATGAAACATCACTGCATGTGCTCCGATTGCTGCATTGCTTCTCGGGGGAATCATATTCCATATTAAAGGTACTTTTCCTATACCAAATTACACCTTTCATTTATTCATTGTATACACATATATGCTAATTTTTATTATACTATAATTGTCAGGTGATTTATTTTAATGCTGTTTTGTAAAATCCTATGTGTTGTATAAGTAATAATTTCATTAAATTTAACGTATAATTTTTTTTTAAGTAATCATCATTTTTGTGATTTTTCCTTAATTTAGGATAATCAGTACATTTAACTGATTACAACAGAGATGCTGCCATAAAAAACGGTAAGATCATTACAAAAGATTTGCATTTTTCTTTCATTTCTATTGGCTAAAAATTTAGCATGATTATAGAATTTTTTTTTTTAACTATGAAAGGAAGAAGACTGCTTTTGAAACAAACATTCCATGTAATGACATTTTGATTAAGCTAATTATTGAACTAAAACTCTGTGGCATGACAACCCAACGAAGCGCAAGGAAATCAAAACATAAATATAAATAAATAACAAAATTTAGAAACGTAGAGCTCCATAAGTTTCTCAATATTTTTATATGACATGTGCTTGTATATATCTAATATACATAAGCACGTATACATATGTATCTGTATATATGTAATTATTTAATAAATTGTTTATCTTTGGAATTATAGAACACTCTATTTAAAATATATCCCTTGTGACAAATAATCATTATTCTGTGCTTTACATTATTCAAGTTGATTTTGACCTGATATATGTTACATTAAAATTTCTTTAAAAATGACTTGTTTCAAAAATTGACTAACACCTTATTTTCCTTAGAGTCGAAGATATTACGAGGAGGATTTACAAACCTTGAAGAAAGAAAAGTTATGTTACACACAAGTATCAATATTCTTTCCAAATCAGGTATAATTACTCCATCATAGGTAAGTGTGCAGCAGACAAATACTGAAAAGTTAATATCTATTGCTTGAAATTTTATTTTTACTTTAAACCTTGATTTCTTTCAGAATGAGAGAGTTAAAGTTACTTTTCTTAACAAACTATTTCATGTGAATAAAACAACAGCAAATGGAACACATTATTTTGTTCAGACTTTGGTGCCAGGATCAGGTATCATCAAGGCTGAATATAAAGGACTTATTCTGTAGGTAGTCGAAAATTTTGATAAGAATCTAAATGACATAATTTATATACAGTGTAACTTGTATCACTGATAAAATTAGATGTGTTCGAAGCATAAAAAAATTGCTTGGATACTTTTTAAGATATATATTTTTAATGATATTGGCTAGAATATAATATCATGATATTATGAATGTTACCAAAAATTTTTAATATAAAAATCAACACACGAAACAGTAGTTATGAAACAATAAATCAGTAAATAAACTGCAGAAGATATACAGTTATATTCAACCTTCAGAAATATTTACTTCATTACAATCTCATTAATTAATATGATTGATCTAAGGAGGCTTAAGATTTCATTTAAATTATCTTTACGGTTTTCATTAACCAACTTAGCATAATGCATAATATAGTATTTTATTTCAAAATGCATACCGAAGAATTAATAGAAAAAAACAAGATCTATATCATCGCTTCAAATGCAGTTTCTCTTCTTTCGGTAAAAATTACTTAAATTATTACGATACGTTTCCACATTTTTATTTATTCTGTTCATATACAGAACCAACCTTCTCATATTTTTGAGCCACAGTCCAATGACGTAGTCTATACTCGAGCTGGCACCCTCCTCTTCATACCACACCTCACCAACTTAAGGTTATAGAACAATATGGAATTTTTGGTGTTCATAAGACCTGTCAGTATGGTGGTCTTCAGTATAGAAAAATATATATTGAGCCTGCTCTCGGTTACAAATCTATCATTTTCTGTATTTAGTTTTTGCCACTCCTTCACAGTTTATATAATTGATTCAATTTAAAAGATCAGATGAATACCAATCATGTTAAAATGTGTATTAATATAATCTAGCCATCGATGCTTTTATATGAAATGAATTTATATATCGAAGTATGTGAAGAAATGGTTATCTGTGCTCTAGCTTATATAGCACGTTATTAAAGCAATTTCAAACTCTTTTAAATCAACTAACTAAATTCATTCCATCATAATCTAAATTAAACTCTGTGGCAGGACAGCCTTTTGAGGGGCCAAGGCCTTCAATGACCATATCTGTTGTCTTGACTCAGTGCTCTGAGGTGCGAATTATATCTCCCGTTAAATGGTCTGCCTAACGTGAAACCCCCAGTGTTTTATTCCTAAGCATGCTTGGTACTCATGTTATTGACCCACTGATGCGATGAAAAGCTGAGTCGACCTAGCCCGACCTGAGGATAGAACCTCGGACTTGGACAAAAGACAAAAATTCCGCGGGTAGAATGTAAAATAAGCATTTAAGCAAGAATGTAAAATAAGATATTTTAATTCTTGCTTGAACCATTTCGATAAACTTTAATATATATTTCTTTCTTTTGAATAATGGGAGAATTTCATTGCATTGACATGAAATTTGCCTTCTGTACTCCATTTTTGGCTAACTAGGAGGAATAAGTTTGGAAGAAACCTACTTTGAAATCAATTTTTTCAAAATTCGCTGTTGATACAGATATTAGGCAACTTCCAATGGCAACAGCCTCTATTAACACTGAGTTTGAAAGCAATCCTCTTCTCTCCCATTTGTCTTCAATTTCCGGTGAAGCATAATTTGACTCAGTAGATGTCTTCAACCTGGAAAAAAAATTTCAACGATAAAATATTTTTGAAAGAAAAATACATACTCCAATATGAATTCAGATACTTCTAATAAACTGACAAAAAATCGCCTATGATGATGCTCCATTTTCATGAACTACTTTTTTGATAGAAAATTTAAACTGAGTTCGGGAAAATTTAAATAAATAGTTCAGGTAAGAAAACCGTTATCTACAGGGCACAAAATCAAATCCTTTTCTCACTAACTATTTTACAAAAGCAAGAAATTACATAATGCTTCTAAATAGGTATCTTTTTACTTCATTCTTTCAATTATGAATGAGATTGATTTAAAAATTTCAAAGCATTTTAGAAAAATTTTTGAAGCTTTTTAAAAGAGGTAAGCTTGAGTCCTGATTATAATTAAATTCTAGATTAAGGTACTAATACTATATTGGTGTAGATTACTTAAGCAATGATGCAATTGTTTATTTTGACAATCTTGAAATTATAAAAAAGCCTACTGTGATGAATATAATGTACATAGTTTTGTAGAAAAGTTTATTCATAAGCATCTATTTGGAAGAAAATATCACAGATAATCTGCAATTTGTGGAGTAATCAGCACAGACAATACAAAGGTAATAGAAGTACGATATTAACTGCGAAACTCCATATGTTAATATATAAGGAAGAAATATGTAAAAGTAAGTACTTAGAAAAATTATATAAATGGAAAATAATTTATTCTATTTATGAAATTATTTTAAATTTCAGCCATTTAAAGAATTTAATTTATGGAAGAATGATCAATTAGGAGAGAGTTTTATGAGAATTATAGTTTGACAAGTATAGCCCTAAATAACGAATTGAACTGAAAAATTGTTTCACTGTTTATAAACCTTTCTGAGCATCAGTTCAGCTACAAGAAGAACTAATTTTAATTATTTTCATAATTATCAATATATCCTTCTACCAGAATAATGAAATGATACCAAACAACATTGCTTATCATTTGCTGACAATCATATAGAACCATTGAAAATCACTCTGGCCAGATGCCTTCAAAAAAGTAACACACTTTCTTTCCGTCTTTTTGATAATTGCCCACAACAGTATTTCTTCGATAACGGAAATGAAATCAATGATTGGATTTTCATCAATGTAATCACGTCGTACATCAATATCTTTCCATTTCACATTAGAGAGAGAGAAAGAAAGAAACACACACACATTCGCAGTTAATATGGTACAAGACAGGGAGGGACATGGTTTAATTCTACCAATATAACCTGGAGAAATATTAAGGTGGAGCTACAAACAGTGATGAACTAGTTACTCGAAATTTTTTGCAAAAGGAGGCTGCCATTATTTCAAATCTTGTTTCTATGAAAAAAAAAACTTCGACCTACATTGAATTCAAGTTATTAAAGCACTTC
>JAPDSC010119383.1:4850-153340 GCA_026290005.1 Latrodectus geometricus
GCAGCCTCAAATGACAATAAGCCTTTTGTGAAGAACAGACTTTACCATAGCACCAGGGAGAAAAAGAGTGATAAGGAAATTCTTGAAAACAAATCTAGAGATGATTCTGATTTGTATCGTTCAAATAATGAAATGAGTAATTCAAATAATGATTTAAGCATAGCTTCCCCTATTTCATCCAATTTAACAGTAGTCAAAGAAGAGGATAAAAAACAGCAACCCACCTTAGAAAGCAATTTTGATCGCTTCGCTTCTACTCGCAAGACGCAGAGACGCTTAAAATTACGCGAAATGCGTATTGAAGCGGAAAGTGGAGTTAAGTTACCCAAATTCGAAGAAAAAATGAATCCTTCTGGGAACGATATAAATAAATGCATATCAAATTGCTCAAACTATGGCGGGAAAGGCAATTATCCGGAAGATGAAACTGCAAAAAGCGATTCAAACACAATGAATGCAGAAAAATGTGATCATAATTCCAGTCAAGATACTCCATGTCAGTCAGATTCCTCACTTCAAACTGAACTCTCACAGTTAGAAAATAAGCAAACTTCAAATGACACCTTCATGGTGAATGAGACGAATAAAAATTCAAACCATATGAATGAAAACAATGAAGTGAACGTAATAACACGCCCACGCAGTACTTCTTTAAGGTCTCGTCAATCTAGATTAGCAAGAAGAATAAATTCCTTGTCCACACCACTTACATCACAAAATTCTTGTGAACCTAATGGGATAATAGAAGTGGATGCAGAATTAAATAACAACGAAGATCTAAAATTAAATAGCTCTGCAAAATCTGCGGCAAACCATGACAAAGAAACTCCGAAACAACATCTCCCAGATGACCAAGAAACTACAGTCATGAAAGAAGCGAATGGAGACGTTGAGAAACAAACTTCAGATAAAATAGAGGAGAAGAATTTATCTAGTAACATTAAAGAAAATGGGTGTAAAAGTTCGACAGAAACGAACAAAAATTCTAGTCCAAAGTCGAACGGAAAAAGAAATGGTATCATCTCACAAAAAGTAACGGTAAATACAGAGACTAAAAGTGAAATCATTCTTCCTAAATCAAATAAAAGCAATAATAAAACTTTGAAGGTTTCAACGTCGAAATCTCGAGTTTCAGCGCAAAAACCCATAACAAGTATTCCAAGTGTCATTAAGACAACACAAAATGTTAAACTTCAGCAGACAGTTCGTAAGCAAGCATCTTTAAAGAACGGTGATGTTACAGCATCAAAATCGAATACAAACTCTAAAAGTTCGCCTTTGTTATCAAAAGATAGCTCCCGAAAATCATCGCCAGCTATTAATAGTAAAGATAAAACTCAAAAGGACACTAAAACTAAAACCATGACAAACGGAAAAACTGAAATTCGTAAAAATGGCGAAAGTAGTCCTTCATCTAGCATTTCGTCTATTTGTAGTTTAAGTACTAATGTCAATCTACAAAATGGAAAAACAATTAATGGGAAAAATGTACAGCCTGTTAAGAAAATCACGATTAATCATAATGGTAGTGTAAGATTTTCGAAAGGTAACAATATTTTAAGTAAAACAAACAAAACACAGCAAACACCTTTAAGCAATTTTAATTCAAATGTAGGGCATAAAAATGATATTTTAGTGAATAAAAAAGACAGAAGTAATAGTATAGCAAATAAAAGAGCTTTTGTTTAGATATCGTACATCTCTATACAGTGAAATTTACTTTAGATCATCTATAAATCCCTTTTTAATAATCATTGAAAGATCAAAATCAACATTTCAGGGAATAATATATTATGTATTAATAATATATATATAATTAATCAAAAGATTAAAGGAATTATAAATTTGTATTTTGCTCATATTTTCATAAACTTTATGAATATCGATAGTCATATATATATATATAATCATTTTGTAAATAACCATTGTAAATCATTGATAAAATACATGCAGGAATAGTACAAAATAAAATTTCGAATGTGCCTTAATTTTGTTATATTTTTCATGAATTGTTCAGCTATCAAATGTGTATATTATTAATTGAATAAATGTTTCCATATATATATTTGTAAACATAAATATTTTTGTCTTTAAAAACATGTATTTTGACATTTTGTTAAAATTGGAGACATTATTTTGTTAAGCAAATGTTTTTAAACTCGTTTGCCAAAGAGTATTAACTTTATTAATTGTATAAACGTAAAAAGATTAAAAATGTGAGCTTAAATTTGTAGTTTTATTTGTGTCGTTATTTAAAGTATTTATTTATTATTAAAGTGTGTGTGCGATATTGAAACAAAATATTTCAAATATAAATATTTTCATGAATTAAAAGATTCACGGAAGAATAAATAATTATTCTATTTATAATCATTTTATATTAATAAATTTCATAAATCTGCATTTATTTTCTTTAATTAATTGAAATGATTTTTATTCTTAGTAGCTATTACATATAATTTTAAATGTAATAATCCATTGATCAAAACATCGCTTTTATTTGCGATAATAAATCATTACAACGTTAAACCAAAAAATAAAAAGTAACATGAAATAAAATCCTTGTAATGCTAATAATTCTTTCAAGTTGAATCATCTGACACCGGTAACTGATATATTTTTAATACTTTTATGACTATTTAAAACGTCCTCCTTTGGTCAAAAATCCTTGTTTCCATTTAAACCAAAAATGATAATGTTAGGTGCATGAAATACTCCTATCGCATAATTATAGAGAAGTAAACTTAAATCAATGATCATTATCGATTAATTTTAATTGCAATTTTTATTGTGGAAACAGTTTGTAAAGCAGGAGTAAATTTGAGTACTTATTTTAATTGGTGCTTTTATTCTGAATACAGTAGGCACATCTCTCGTTTTTATTAATTTGTGAGGATCGATACAATAATTTTTAAAATCGAAAGTTCTTAAAATAGAAAAAAGGGAGTTTAATGTTAAATCAAATTAATTTTTTTTTATGTAACTGGTGTCTTCTTGTAAATAAAGTGGTATTCGAAAAAACAATATTGAATATGCTCTATATAAGGAGTAACAAGTACAGAATATAATTTATATTTAAAACAATTCTTACCTTCGTTTTATCGATGAAAAGTTAGTTAGAATATATAATCACTTATTTTCTACTGTTTCAAAACTACATTTTTTAAAATTTTTTTATTCAATACTTTCTTAATCATTTGATCAAATTATATCTGAATCCCCATGTAAAATGTTCTGAAATGGCATTTCAATCATCAGTGGGTTTGTTTCTTTGTCGAAGTTCAAGTGATATAAACTCAAATCATCAGGTAAACGTCTTAAGTTATAGTGGTTTCTATATATACATATCAAAATGACGTTTCTCAAGTACGTAAGCACACCTAGAATGTCTTATTTTATAAAACTATTCTAAACCATGATCACTCTTTGGAAAAGTACTTTACAAAGACTTGCACTTGGAACTACTGATTGTACTCTGATGTAGAAGTCTGTAAGAAGAGGCTTCAATAACTTAGTATATTTTTACTATTTTTGCCACCGATTAAACTTACATGCGATTTATATTAATTCATTTTGCGGAAAACACATTCTTTATCAAGTGAATTAAAAAAGTTTTTGCATGTTTTTCACAAAATTCTAAAATTAAGTACGCTAATTAAATTTTAAAAACATAAAAAAAATAATTAAGCTATGACGAGATCACCTTATTTTTGTTGACCTTTATCCATCTTTATATTCATTTCAATTTCTAAAAGATTTTGGGTTAGAATAAAAAATATGCTTACGTAACCAGTTTTTGAGCTCACTATAATTATTGAAAAATTTTCTCATGACAATTCAATAGCCTATAATAAAATGGGCATTCTTTCGTAGCTCGAAGACTGCCTATATGTAAGTTGTCAATTTATTTTTGATGAAATTAAATTTCTTATAAAGAGAGAAATATTTTTAACATAGCTGCAATCATATACACAATTACATAATAATATTTTTAACATATTTGCAATAATACATAATTACGCTTGCATGTATTTATTCATCATAATAATTGCATGAATTGAAGGGTAAAAAAATTCTCAAGGATTTTCTAGCACTTCTAATATTGTTCTAAATTAAATTTCTTCTCAACTTGAAAAGTGAAAGATTGAGGAAAAAATACAAACAATTATCTCATTGAAAAAATAATTTGATTATTTCCGACTGATATATATATATATATATATATATATATATATATATATATATACTTTCCTTGCATTTAAAATATATGTACTGTTTTTGTGAAAAGTATATGAACCCTTCATTTTGACTACAGAATATCCAAGTTCCCTTTTCACTTTCTTTGAAAAACGCAATTGCAATTTTTAATTGTTTCACGATGCTATAAATTGTTATTTTTTAAAGCGTTACAAAGTTGCAGTTTTATTATACATTCAATTTTCTAAATATTCTATCCTTAAAATCTGTATTTTAAACAAAAGATACTGGAAAAAGGTGTGTCACTCAAATTACCATTTTCTATATATTTTTATAGCATTGTTCCATTTTCAATATAATGAAAAATTGCATAAAATGAATTTTTTTCTTTAAACCGCAACTATAAGATTTGTTTGAAGACGAAAAAATTCAATAAACAATTCATCTCTACTTATAAACCATGTTAAAACTTACGTTGGAATTTCTCACTACTAATTGAGATAGGGACATTAACTTTTGAAATATGTTGAATGTTATAGTTTCCTTCACTTGCTTTCAATATTGTAACAAAATCAATGAAAGTAAGTATGTTAGCTCCCTTTTGTAAGCTCTCCTATTGTGATAAAATGTTGGAGAATTTTATAGACAATACTGGTGTGCAAAATTGAAACTGCTGTTTTTTTTTTTTTTTTTTTTTTTTTTTTTGCATGAAATTTAGAGACGAGAGATATTTTTTATACATAAACGATGGTGAAAGTATAGTTAACAAAAATAAATACAATGCATATAGTGTGGAATGATTTTAATGAACACATAGTATCGTTGCACATGATTATCTGTTCTATACAGTATGATCCAAAAATGGAGTTTAATTTACATGTTTTGCTTATATCTCAGGTGACAATTTGGGGACCATTGAAACTTTTTCTTACCGTGATGCTTCTGGGATGAAACTGTGCACTGGCCTCTTTAAATTGACTGACGTTGAGGATCATTTGTACCACTGAAACTATTCTCATCCATAAAGAAGACACAGATAGGATGTTCAGTTTTCGTATGTCTTGGAAAATTCTAAACGGTGGCTCCCATGGCCAATTTCCAAAGAAGTGCAACGTTCACGACGGCGGACGAATAGATCATCTTTTTGAAGGCTTCTAACACAGTGAAGAACGGCACATGTCGTCTCGTTGCTGTACACAATAGCTGAGAAATGGCACTTGCTGCCTGATTTGGGCACTTTTCTCCTACAGTTTCACGTAAAGAAGGATATATCTGTCATCCGATGCAGTTATTTTCCTGGGGCACATACCATCAACATTTCTAACAGCTGTACGGGTAGTTTGGCAGGATTTCCTACCGCGCGAAACGACACTTTTATTGATTCTGAATTCTTCATCTGTACTGGTTACACAATGCCCCTCCTCCAGCTTTTTGATTTCTCTTCTACGAATGGAATCGTCCAAGTAATTTCTTGTAGCTATATTTAATGAAAAAAGTTACTTTCATCGAATGTCTTAGTTGCTTCTCCGTTTTTCCTTTTATTGTAGTCTTGAGCTGCACTCGCCTACCGCACATGTTTTGCGCTGTGACGTTTTGTTCCAGACATTTTCAAACGCATGACCTTTCTAATGGAATTTCGCTTTAATTTTACTGATCGCAAGAACACCTTTTTTGCAATTTCATGGCTATCATTTTAATATTCCTATTGTTACTCGTGTTTCTATGTTTTGTATACCAGTGCATATAAGTAACCAGTACATACATATAAAAGTACTTGAAAAGTGATGTATCAAAAATAATAAAGTAAATACATGAAACGTAAATAAGTAGATTTCTTTAATTATAAAAATAGGTTTGTAGGTGTGGAAATGCATAGTGGAAATTTAGGTATTTTTGGAAAAGTTAAAACTGAAATAATAAGAAAGTAACAATTATTTATTTATGATATAGTTTACATGTTCTACTCGAAAGTGCAACTACCAACAGTGATAAAAGTTTCATGGAGAGAAAGCATGAATTGTTATACGTTAATAAAAATATCAAGCAAACCATATATTTTTCCCAACAGCATTAGACAATCGGGAAATCAAATCTTCAGTATCGTACATCGTGTTCTTAACGTGATTTCAAAAGAAGAAATCCAAGCACCTCGAATATAGTGACCGCCGCGTGGATCAAAATGGGCCCAAGCTGTCTGTTGAATATTTGTCACAGATAATACCCAGGTGATTCTTGAAATTCCTGCTAAAGTGAATTGGAATTCCATCGTGTTAAAACCACATTCGTGTACGAAAATTGGATGAATATCAATGAGAATTTCATTGGATCTAATATAGAAAAATGCCACAAGCTTGACTACTTGAATCGTTAAAAGAATATGCATTCCTTCTAAGTTATTGTTATGAAGTTATGTTTTCTAAGTTATGTCTAAGTTAGTGAAACTGAATTGCCAAAAAAAACTGAAAGTTTGACCAGTAAACAACACATGCAGGAAAAATAAAATTAGCAGAAGCCTCTTGTTGATGTCAGCCCGCAAAGGTAACTCGCAAAAGATGAACGAGTGAATAAAATGTTTGCTTTCTGCAAATGATGAGTGCATTCCACTTTTACAGTTGCGTGACTTACACTAGCATATTTTTAACAGCGGTCGAGTTTATCAAAAAGATCTGTTCGTAATATTGTTTCTTTTACCATAAGAGCTTTTCAAAATTTTCTAGTGCCCACGTGTAACGTTTGGTATCATAAAATAATCCACGTTCAAATAACCTGATGAAGATGCTCAATGTTTCTTGATCCTTCAGATTTCTAGACGGAAGTCATTCCTGTATAACTTTTAAGTACGCCCAAAATTTCCTTAAAAGTAACTTTTATGCTTATTCTAGTTTTAGATAGGCAGGCAACGATGTAGAAATGGTTTTTCCAAAACTCTCTGAGAGTAAGGTTGGTTTATTAAGTCACCGGAAAACAATTATGGAAGAGTGCTTTAGTGTAGTTTTGCAAAGTTAGAAATAACTTGCTAGTCAATGGACTGGAGTAACGAAATAGTGTTAGGAGGAAGTGAATGCATCTTGTGATGAACTTAAATACTTATAAGGTTACCGTGTAATCCTGAAAGATGTGAGGGAGTTTAATTTGTAACAAGCAAGACAGGCTGTGACAGATGAATCTCAAACAATTATTTTTTCACAGGACTAAACACTTCCTTTATCCACTCGGTAAAAAAGTCACCTAAGTCTTCTTATTGAATCTCCACATCACACTTAGCCGGTTCTGGATTTTGCATTTATTGAAAGTTCATGGATTTCCTGATTGGTAAACAATTAGAGGCTTAATTTTCAAATCGCCGCTTGAATTGGCACAAAATAGCAACGTGAGACGGTATTTCATTAGTTTGTGGCCTGGCAAAGCATTCTCTACTGCTATTATATACTTTCGCTTTGGCATATTTTTCCAAAAGAGACCAGTTTCGTCCCGATTAAAAAAACTGTTGTGTCTAGTAATCTTCAGATTCAACGAGCTTCTTGAAATCGCCGATGAAGTACCCTGGTGCTTTTGGGTCGGAACTTGTTGCCTCATAATACCTTACAATGTTATGCATGCTTGTTCTCTTAAGCATCTGGAACTATCCACGGCTTTTCTTAAATATTTCTTCAGGCGTTGATAATCCTGGGTCTCCTTAACGTTAATAGAATCTTTTTACGAATGTTCTTGTTAATAGAATCACCTTGAATTGCTTTTTTATTTATCCATATAAGAACCAATTTTTCAGCATCATCGAGAATATGTAACCGTTGAACAGATATTCTTATTATTCCTTGTGAAGCATCTAGTACCTTATTCTTGTTTTGATTATGGTGCAAATCATCGATGTAGACCAGGAATTCGCAACCTCTGAGACGTGACACTTTTGTGTGCAACCAAATTTTAGAAATGTATATTGTAAAAATTATTAAGCTTTTTTTACTATAGGTAAAATTATAAATGCACTGTTGTTTTTGTGTTGAACATATAATATTATTTTATTTTATATTCAAATTTATTATCAGAAACTATTTTATGCAATGTATAAGTCTTTAAACAAATTTTTTTTTGTGTCTACTTATTTCTTTCTGTGTGCTGTCAAATTTTAAAATCGTTAAAAGTGTGCCGCGACAAAAAAAAAAAAAAAAAAAAAAAAAAAAAAAAAAAAAAAAAAAAAAAGAAAAAGAAAGATGTTGAGAATCACATGTATACCGAGTGCACACGCGTGCTAAATCACGATTATACTTCATCCCCTCTTTTCAGTGACTTTAGATTTTATTTATATGATTATTTTTAATTCTGTTTTGGGTACATTCTGGCTGCTTTTTCTTCGTGGACATTTTTCTAGGACTTATTAAACTTTTCACACAAGAAATTACAAATCGATTATCTTTCTAATAATTAGTTCAATTAATTTTTATTCATGTACAAATAACATAAGTTAGAGGAAGTGTGTAATCAAAAGCAGCACTAAGATGTTACTGAGACGAATGCTAAACAGATGATACGCACACCACTTCCTTTCTTCTCGTCCTCGTTATGCGAACCATCGCTCATTAAGCAAGTCTTTCTTTTACAATTTGTTTTGCTCGTTATGCGAATTACTCTTAATGAGAGGTACTCGTTAAGTGAGGTTCTACTATAAATTATTATTTTACTGTTAATTAACACGTAATAAAATAAATTCGAAATGCAGGATAAATAAAATTATAACCGAATACAATTAAAATCTAAGCAACATAGAAATTTTCTAAAACAAAATTTCCAAAAAATTTATTCAACATATTTTTTCCTCTTAACTAATTAGAGGTTCAAAAGAACGAACCAGCTGTGGCTTATGTATTCGGTACTCAGCTCCCGACCGCTATGGTCGCATGTAATATTTTTAATATGATTTACTTGTAAATAATATAAATAAATTGTTATTGAATATAAGTAATTAAGTTTCTATTTACGCTATTACCAACTACACTATTACTATATAATTGAGACTTGCAAATTTATCATCCTGTAAATTATGAATTTGTAAATTATCTTCCTTTATCATCTGTTACCTTCATAGTGGCAGATGAATTATTTGTTAATGTTGTCGTGGTCTCATCATTCAACCAACATGATTCTTTACTGTCGCTTACCATCTGTAAAAGTTCCTTGAAATTAGCAGATGAAATTGCCAGAACCTGATAAATCTCCAAGCTTTACATCAAATAATGAAAATAAAAATACAACTTTTGTGAATGAGGATAAAAATAAAACTATGGAAAAGTCAATTGAAACACGAGATCCTGATCTTGTTACAATTGATTTTTCCATAGTTTTATTTTTCACGAACATGTGCATTTTCCCAAACATCTCTCCCCATATACCAAAATTATTCTTGATATTTTATAGAATGCAATTATTTATTTAATTTTATTTTTAGTTAATTAATCAATTGTATAAATAATTTTAATTTCTCTGTTAAATTTTATTTGCTATTATGATATTGTAGTTATTTATTGCAATAATTGTTATTGAATTATGTGTATTGCAATACTATAAGGTTTTCCAATGTTTGTTATCGTTCGTTACCTCACTAGGGGATACTCTATAATGTGTTAACATTAATATATAAATATAAGCTCTTTCGCTCTCAGTGAAGGCAATGAACTCAATATTGAGAAGACTTTTCTCGCTTGACAAGAGAAGGCACTTTTCAAGCGAACATACATATTCGGTACTCAGTTACCGACCGACACACTCTCATGTAACAATTCTTAGTAATATGTGTGATTTACTTACCATAAATATATAGTTATTGTTAGTAAGTAATATGTTTTTTATTAACACGCGCAACAAACTATGTCTTCAATATAGACAACCAATTGCCAAGTCAGTGTCATTAGTTTGATCACTCAGAGAAACGCCTGCACAAAAATATCGAATTATTTTCTATTTGTTCTATTTATCTTATTACAGTAGCATTTTCCACGATTAACTACTTGCATATCAATGGAGTAATTATGTACTTATGAATAACTGAAGTCCGAAGTACCGAAGATGCTTTCAGTATTACCTCTTTATTTCTTTGTTTACACAATTTTGTTACCAAAGAATAAGCAAGATTTAGTATTCTCTCGTTGATTCCTCTTCCTTTGATTACTAAAACGCGCAGTGATTACAACACATTAAAAGGAAAACAAATAACAAATCACCGATTCCTGTTTCCAATCAAATGTATGTTGCTGTAGAAAGCTGTAATTAGACAAATTTGAATCATAGTAATATCTACTTGTAGATTTGTGTGCTCTCAGCTAACATCATCAAGTTTGTAGATGCAATAGTAAAAACTTACCAAAACATCTTTTGCATAGTTTTAACTTATTTGATATAAGAAATAAAACAATTTAACACATTTTATTAAACACATAAATGCAATACATTAAAAATGTATATAATATACTGGTATAAAAGCTAATGGCGGTTGTAGTTACTCACAAGATATATGCGAGGTATAAATTCGGTATACGTATAGCATCACTAACATTAGATAATTAATTTTTAATCATATTTCTAATAAATGTGATTCTTAAAAGAGAATATCTACCAAATATGTATATTTTCTATAAATGGAATATAAAAATTATATCATGATTTGAAATTCTATAATAGATAAATAAAGTGCAGATTAAACTAGAAATATTTTTAATTAACAGCTAAAAGTTTATTAAAATGCAACATAAAATTTAACTACATTGCTAATATGAAATATATAATAACAAAGAAAAAATAAAATCAATTAGATAATCAAAGAAATAATACCGTAATGAAATAATTTATGTTGTTGAACAAATTAATACATTTCATTACAATTTTTGAATAAAAAACTGATATTCATTGAATTTTAAAACAAAGCCCTAAGTACATAGATATTTATAAAAAACATTCATTAGAAATGAGTTTTTTCTATTGAATTGATAAGGATTTTTTCCAAAACACTTTTCTAAATCGTCTATTGCATCAGACGCATAATCTTATTCTATTAAAACTTTTTGAGTAGTTTTTACCACAATTCATTCTGTGTTAGAGCAGCTGAATGGTTTGTTTTTTACCCCTTCACTGACATTTGAAAGTTCATTTTCTTTTTTTCCTTTATCCTTTCCTCTTGATGGAACATCTGTTAAAATCTTTGTGGTGACTAAATCGCTCTCGGTATCTATATAATCGAGAATCATGACTGATGACAAAATTACTATTTTCTCACCTGCTGTCAGATTATCTACACCTTGATCTCTTAGTTCTAAAAGAATTTTGCTTTCTTAAAATATTTGTTGGGAAACATGATTTCAAGCTTTACGTTCATACTCTAAAACAATGAGAAGATTAGCGGAAAACGAAATTTCTTCATCAAATCATTGAACCATTTATCTCTCGATCTTCATTTTGTACTGTCTCGTCACGCTAAAAATGATATCTTGAACACGAGGTTAAAACTTTGAGGTAATATTAAGTAGAAAATAATGCATTTCATTTCGTTTAAAAAGAGGGAATGTGAATCATAATAATCTAATCCTTTCGCTTCCTATAGATAAAATATATGGCGGAGTCACACCAGGAAAAGATTTCTTTTCATTAACCATGCTTTTTCATTTGCTGTATAGGGTATAGTAAAAGCTCTTTATTCGCGGGATATATGTTCCATAATTATGGCGCGAATACAGAAACCGTGAATACGGAATAGTAATTTATGAGATTATAGGGGATACTTTCCTATGTGACAAAATAAAAAAAAGAAAAAAATATTTAAAAAATCAATTTAATTGAAGTTTTTGAGCACTTTGATTGATTATCTTAAGGCTTAGACATTGATTTGAAGAATTTTGTAATTTTCTCTTGCTTGGCAGTTTTTAGAAACTCCTTCAATTCTGACTGATACGCAGCAGTCGCATTAGCAATTTGCCTCTTAAAATTAAGACTTCGTTCTATAGACGGATCAATGTTCACAAAGAAATCGCAAAGCTCATTTACCTTTCTTAAACCTTCACTAAGATTTTTCAAATTAAATGTCACGTTTCCAGTGCTTGTTGAAGCCCTCTTCTTCAATGGGCTGTAAATTTAATATTTCCTACAAGTCGGTTTCAATCAAATCTTCATCTTGCTATTCAAACAATTCCTGAATGTCACTTCATTCAACTGTTCGAACCCATCTCGTCCTATTCCATTCGTGATTTCGGCTATGTTTGCAGTAAAAGTTTGAGCTTCATCATTTTTCGCAGTCAGAGGAGTCCAGTGTTTTCCAGCATGACTTCAATGTGTGTGGCTTCAATTCTTCCAATGATTCTTTTATGTTTACGATGCATTTTGCTATGTCGAATTTCTTTTAGTATTCCATAATATTTGTATCAGGATTACATTCCATATTATCCAATATGATTTTGAAGGTGCCTCTAATGTAATAGAGTTTAAAGGCCTGGATTATTCTTTGGTCTATAGGTTGAAGCAAAGCCGTCATATTGGGAGGTAAAAATGTCACTTTTATATTTGGACGCATAGTCTCAAGTTCGTGAGGATGACCTGGTGCATTGTGCATTACTAGAAATGCTCTAAAATCTAGATTCTGTAAGGTTTTTTTTTTTTTTTTTTTTTTTTAAATAAGTTTTAACTTTATAAACAAAACAATTCCGGAATCATTCACAAAAAATAGCACTTGAAACCCACGCTTTCTTATTAGCACGCCAAAACACTGGCAGGTTGTTCTTGTTATGATATTTTAAGGCTCGAGAATTAAACGATCTGTAAAGCATCAGTGGCTTAAATACACAATCTTCAGATACATTAGAGCATAGCAGTAGTGTAACTATCCTTTGCTGCCTTAAGCCCAGGAGCAGACTTTTCGTTTTAGAAATGAATGTTTTGCGTTTGGCATTTTCTTCCAAATGTGAGCAGTTTCGTCTGCATTAAATACTTGCTCAGGTTTGTATCCTCCATCAGCTATTAGATTTGCAAATTCTTCTGGATTTCGTTTTACTGCAGCAATGTCTGCACACAGATGCTGCTTTTTCAACAATTTTAATGTTATGCAATGATTGTCTCACCTTAAATTTATTGAACTAACCTTACGATGTTTGAAATCCTCCATCTGTACATTCACCACTATAACTACCATCAGGTTCTTTAAAATGAGCGTAAAGACGCTTTACCTTCTCCCGGACCATTGGAAAACTCAGGGGCAACCTATTTTTAATTGCGGTCTTCAATCCATATTGACAACGCCACCACCATTTTTTCTCTTGTTGGATCACGAACAATTTTCGCTGACAGTGAAGTTGAAGCTACAGATGATTTTTTTTCCGAATTTTTTTATCAATCGTACATTGAATGAGCGTGATATGGATGCAAATGACTCTCCAAGGCGTAAACAATCAAGCATTTCTGTTTCCACTTTAAGCGGTAACAGATTTTTTCCATGTCGAAACTCGTTTCTCATTTTTTTAGTCGACATTATAAATTAGAGAAAGAGCGGTAGAGACGAGTTACTCGATTACAATTTTTGTAAGGAGTATGAAAGACCAAATAACAAAACACGCAAAGCGGCTTTTATCATAGAAGGGAACAGAAACATTTAAAAATATACTTTATTCACTGAGTAATAAGGTTGTTTTCATTCTGTTTGTTTACATTCTCAAAAACAACGATCGCGACAAAGGCGGCACAAGTCCTCGGCGATATCATTTAACAACATACTTTACGCAAAATTGTAATAAGATCTATTTTACATTTTTAATTAGCCCATTTTACGACATTTACCAAGGATACTGGGTCAGATACCTATTGGAATCCTTTTATTATGTATGTACTTATTAGATCCGCGAATAAAGAAATTTTTAGTCGCGAATATAGCAATTGGGTTACATTTTTTTAATCCGCGAATAGTGAAAATGCGAATGAAGAAAGCGCGGATAAGGAGCTTTTACTATATTTCACAGCTTTGATATAATTGAACCACTACGGTTTGCTAATAAAAATTTCCAGAAATATTTCCATTATATTTAATTAAAATTAGCTATTCCAGGGATTCTCAGCAGGATCCAAATCGACACTTCGGAAGATGATGGAAATTTAAATAGGTTCAAGAAGAGCATCTTTTTATAACTAACCTCCACTTTTATATCTGTTAATAGCATAATTTTCTTGTCTACTGGTTACATAGTAATAGTAAAAATAGAAAGTGGCACTACCACCTATTATGAAAGCTGGAACGGCCATTAGTGTGCAATAAGGATTTGGTTAAAAAACCACTAGTCCACAGTATTCTGCTGGGATCGATGATAAATTAAAAAAAGTAACATAACTTACTACAAAAGTAATAAAACGAATTAACTACATTTTCTAAGCTTTTGTTCGCATTCTTAATTAAATACGTTACCTACTAATTTATATTTTGCTATATATAATAGAGAAAAATGTGTGCGGGAAAAAGTAGGAATATGTAAAAAAAATTCATGTATAAAAAGTTAAGTGCATTTCCTTACATTATCCACTTTAATAATTTTAAAGCTTTGGAAATGTTTGATTAGAATGACTTTAAAAAAATAACACGATCATATTAGTAGCATTATATTATAATAATACATACAACATGTAATTATCTTATAATTGTGGTAAGTCGTTTATGAATAAAAATGATCGTTTTGTGATCAACAGATAATTCTTCTTTAAAACATTTTTGCATATATTATAGCGATATATAAAATCTCTGTAATCATCAAGATTTCATAAATTAGTTCCAATCCATAATAGCAGAACATTTGGTTATTTCTGAAGAAACTGCTCCGGTTCACATAATTACGAGTTTTCAATTCAGTTAGCTTTAACTACAATTCTAAATTTCTTTTCATTCATTCAAAATCGTATACCATAAAAACTGGTTCAATTTTGGTATTTTTTACATTGTTGATCCTATTTTGTTTGGATTGTCATATTTTAAAGCCATTTTTTTTCCCACTCTGCTACTGATTTGTTCAGAACTTTCTTCGTTAATATTTAAAAACAAAGACATTTTAATATATATTCAAAAATAATTGTTGTTAAATAAATGTAAAAACCAAATATAACTAAGAGAAAGAACGTTCAGTATTAGGAAGGTCTAATAGATAAATGGATGATACAACTATAAGAAAATTAACTCAAACTCAATATTTTTTCACAACAGATTAGATCTTCATACGTTTATGATAAGAAATGTCCTCCAAAGTCTATTAAAAAGTTAAGGAAGAACAAATAAATATACAAAAGCTTCTAAGAAAGCAACTGCGTACTTTCTTAATAATGAATACTAGTTTCCTTTCGTATTCTTTATTAAGAAAGCGTCTTTATACATGATATAAAGACGATTTTTATAGTTACAATTGATTATATCATTTCGTATTAAGCGAATATTCTCCATTAATCAAGTACTCTTGGCATGATCGACAATTAATTCGAATTAAAAGAATTCCCAACGAGCTACGATTATGTATTTAGTTTCGAACTTTACTATACAGAAAGTCCACCAAAAAATAAGGATAATTAATAATAATTTTTTAACCTGATGGAGCTAAATTGACCGGGATTCAGTTTAAAATGGATTTAGGACCACTTTAAAAACATCTAAGTACTTGATGGAAATCGTTCCCAAGAACTGATGTAATGAAAATCAGATATCTAATCATTAGGTTTTAGAATTAATCCATTGACTATTTTAGGCAAAAAATATTTTGCTAAATATATTACAAATTTCAATATTTATTAATCATCTCTTTTATTTCAAAATATGAAGGGTTAAAAAAACCACCAAAGCAGCTAATTAATATTTTTATTGAAAGAAATTTAAGTTAATATTTCAATTTTTTAATCATAAATTTAAAATTTTCATGAGCTAAAAATAATAAATGTAAGATGCGAGTTTAATAATAAAAAATATATAACGTGAGTTTGGTGACTGAACTTCGAAATTTTGCTCTACATTGCAACATTTCAAGACATTACTTTTTCTTGGAAATGGTCAACGGAATAATACATACCCATTTTGCGAAGTCAGCTAGGCTCATCAGACAGGTGTCGTATCACTGGAAATGAGTTCCCCCCCTTACATCTCTTTTCCCATTTGCAAGGCAATTTCCCTCTCCATTTTCAAGAAAATTTCCAAAAATATTTTTATGATTTAAAGCAGTTGATCAATGACATTATCATATAAAGTATGTAACTTAAATATGGCTGAGATTGAGTAATTTTTCTCATAACTGTGTTTTGAATTTTAATACATTGAAAAATAATTTTAAATCGGGCGAATTTAAAAGTAGTATAATATGAAATGCAATATAAGTAATTAAAATCACAATTCAACAAAAATTTAAAACCCCTTTTTGCTTGTAAGCTGTAACTAAAGAACCATAAATCAATTTACATGTAAAAGAAACAATTATATATATTTTTTCATATTTTATTTCAATTTTAATTATAAGCACTTTCTGAAAAGCTTTAGATTATAAATATTATTTAGATAAATTTTCTACCTTTTTTTTTTTTTTTTTTTTTTTTTTTTTTTACACGAAAGTTATTTTGATTGGGACTTACAGTTTAAAGTGGTTTCTAAGCTACTACAAACATTCACATATGAGATAGGAATGAAACTGTAAAACAAAGACAGAGTGCTATTCAGCTGTTAACTTATTCTGCTATTTTAAGAATTATACTTTAAAATCTATTTTCGAATTATTAGATTCCCACAGCCTGTCATTTAGAAACTCAATTTCACATTACATAAATTACAAGAAACATTTAGTTTACATTGTTCCACATGAGGTATTATAAAAAAGTCACCAAAATTTTATGAGAAAGACATAAAAGTTTAAATTCTTTATTTTCAATTTCCGATGATACATATACATTGAAAACAAAATTTAATTAAAAATGTATTGTTGAATTATACAATTTATTAAACAAATTGAAATCAAATTTACTCTTATTAATAGAATAAAGATTTTAGAACTTAATTTTTTGTGCTTTAAAAAAATATGATAATCTAAAATTATACACCTAAGAAGGCAACAGTTATTAGTAGAAGCCATTACTTTTCAACTCTGCAATAATATATAAGACATTGAAAAATAAAAAATAAATGGAACATGCACTGGCAGAATAACATTTTACAAGCTATTGAGAACTTTGATGGTTAAAAAATGAACTCAGTCTTTCTTCAAAGGAAGTGAATGCACTTGGAACTTTAACACAAATTAATGGAAAATAAACACAGAAAAAATATTTAATCTTAATTTTGGAAAACATATTTTGCATTCTATACATGTATGTAAAAATACTTAAAATTGGTCACAACCCTTATAAAGTAAAATACACTGTTATAATCAAACAGTTAAAACAATTTAAAATACAATTCATACAAAAAGTATAAAATATAAACAAATAAAAAAATCTGAAATACAGAGTGGTAATAAATTTTATTGATCTATATCTGTACTATAATTAGTTGAAAATAAAACATACTTAAACTGTAAATATTTTAATAAATATTTAATTTGTAAATTAATACTAAGTAGAAACACATTCAAAAATAATTTCAAAACTATGAAGGGTAAAAAAAAAAAAAAGTATTTAAATGTAAGATATTTTTTTTTATCTTATGCACTTATAGTAAATTAAAATTCCACAAGTAAACATTTTTCTTTCACATAGATTATTTGGTATAACTGATTAAAAAAATGGGGGGAAAAAAAACGTAACTTATGAATTTAATATTTTTTCTCTATCGCAAATGTAATGTAATTAAGTCTTTAAAAACCAATAAGATTTAATGCATTTGTGATTGAATGTCAAGTTTAATTATCTTAAACAGGAAAGGACTTCATATTACATTAAATACATCACAGCATATAGTTAATACTGCACTTTCTTTTAAACTTTGTATGGGGAATAATATTGGATTCAAATTGTTCAGTTTCAATTTGGAAACAACTTTAAAATACTTTTAAAATTGATTTTATCCTTATATTTAAATGGGAAAAAGAAACTATTTTGTTAATCACTAATGTTATTTCTTTCAAAGCAAAAAGAACAAATAAAACATTAGCCAAAAAATAAAATGGAAACTTAACTTTGAATGAACACCACATTAACTAGAAGCAATATTTCCATTGTTTAATAATTGTAGTTGAAGTATGAATTTTTCAATTTATATATCATGATTCTGTATTATTGAGAATAATTTATTAATGCGCAGCATAAATATCTATCACAGATTCCTTCCGGAACAACACACATACATAAAATCTTTAACATAAAACAAAATCTCTCACTAAGATTCTGAAATATACTTTTTTTTTAGTAACATTTTGTAATAATTTAAATTTTATTGAGATTATTAAATTATAAAAAAATTCAAATTATTTTCTTATTAAACCAAAAATAATTAAAAAGTTGCAGCAATTAGAAATCAAATACATTCATAGCATTACTTACAAATTAGTTTTTACATTAATTTGTCCATTTGTTCATATTTACAGAGATCTTTCACTTCAATCACATCAACATATCTGCTGAAGATTAATTTTGCCACTGTATTTTTGTTTGAAGTGCACAAGTAATTAAAATGCCCTCAGCCTTGCATAGCATGTATAGAAGTGGTGTTATAATTTAACAGATGCTATAATAAAGTATCTGCTAATCTTCAGTCTCTCATTGTATTTCCACAGTGCATTTTCCTTTTGGTTTATGACGAATGAAATAAATAGATGAGTTGAATCACATATATTATTTCATTATTTTTCATTGCCTTCAGTAGGTGCATTAGTTTCTACTGGAGTATCATTTGGTTGAACAACTTGGGGTTTGGGTTTACTCAGAATGGGATAAATTTCTTGTTTCAATTGCTATAAAAGAAAAAACAATTTTTATAAAGGTTAATTCTTACATATGTAAAAGATTTTGATAAAAATTTGTGTTTAAGCAGATTTCATTGTTTTTAACACTTGAAAATTCCTGTAGTGATTTTTTCTATGATATATCCGGATGAAAATATGAGTAAGAAATTTATCTGGAAAATTAAACAAATTAATCATTGTTTCTGATTTTTATTTTAGTTGTATTCCTTGCATAAAAATTTTCAATTTATAAAATATAAATTGTATAAATTAAAGTATACATCATAATTTTTAAAAATATATGTCAAAATCTAAAAGAAGAGAAAATATCATTAATAATATTTATGCAACAAGCAAAATTTACAAAAGAATTAAACTAATCTTTAGTTTTATTCAATAATAAAGTTATTATAGTGAAATCTAATTAAAATAATGTAAGCTTTTAATGAGTGACAAGCCAATTATCATAATTTTCTTTAACAACTTTCAATGACAGATTTTATCATAACTATTACTAAGAAGAAAAAAACATTTAACAAAAAATATTCTAATAAAAGCATAAATCATATTTAACCTCTTTTTGAGAAAACAAATCTGCTGCAGTTACAGGAGGATTTTCAAAAGGTTTAAGTGTTTCTAAACTTTTTAATTGTTGCTGAAGCCAATTGTGTTTCTCGTGAACTGCTTTTTGAACCTAAAAAAAAAAATAAATAAATAATTTAATTAAATAAAATTGCATTGTATAAATATGTTGACAACAAAGATTGGCTACTTCAAAACAGAAGTTCAATTACCATTAAGAACTATATTTAATAGCCATAATGATTGATAATGGAAGGAAATAATTTGAAAACACATTCACAAAACAGTAGAACTATATAAAATTTAATTCTCTCTCACAAATATTCCCTATTAGTATGGATGAATTTTGACTTTTAAAAACGATTTTTAATTGGATTTGACATATCTCCATTAAAAGAATTTTGTACCAAGTTCCACTTTGTTTATGAAGTCAAAAATGCCCTTTCTGGAATTGAGTAATTCTTATTAATCAAGAGTACATAAAGTGGTCAATTGAGCAAGGGCAAGAACATCACATCCATAAAGAAGACAAAATACTATTTCCTTTCTTATGCATTTTCTACTGTCTTGTTAAAAAGCTCCCATTATATGAAGTTGTTTTCTAAAATAATGGCGCCCAATAATAAATTCCATAGTTGTATCTTCTGTCTTTGGCATCCAAGAATTTCAGAAGCGATCTTCACAGACTATTTATAAGTCATACTTTTAATAGGTCCAGAAGATTATTCATCTTCTGTTTTCCTCATTCAAGAATAAAATTGAAGGATAGTACAAAAAGGCTCTGCACAATTGGACTAGAAGACAATCTCTTTGGCAAGGTTGTCAGCTTTTCTCTATTACCTTCAATGCCTAAATGCCCTGCGACCCAGATAACAGTTAACATGTTCCTAGTTCCCAACTCATTTAAAAGGTTCCTATATTCCAAAACAATTTTTGAGTATGGAATAAGTTGACAACATAGATAAGGCTGCTTGACTTTAAATTAAGAATATGCTTATTCTGATAGCCTTTTCTTAAATTTATCAACAGACAGTTATAACAAATACTTCAGCCTGAAATACAGTAGCATACCCCCAAATCCTTTTGAGAAGTTAAGACTGAGTGATATACCAGTACTCCAAATTCCAATAGGTTGTCTTTTTTGATACATTTATGAACTAGACAAGATTACCTACATTTTAATGAAATGTGTTATTCTCCCATTTCTTTCTAGTAAAGAAAAATGGTCTGTAAAACCTGTGTTCTCTACATTTTGGAAGTTATCATTAAAATCGTTCATGAATTTTCCTAGTTATACTGGCAATGATCTTTCAAAGTGGGCTTGCCCTACCATTGCTTCTGCAACATCATTCTATAAGCAGTGAATATAGCAGTGCTGCAAATGAAATGTCCAGAAAATGGAATTAAGATAGTCTCCAGTATTCTGGTAGATGCAGAAGTCATAGCATCGATGATAAACAGGCAGGACAGTCTTAGTAGATTCTCCAGTTTAAATTATAATTTCTTCATGCAAATTTAAAAAATAATAAAATTGTTTGTCTATTATAACAATTCTTTATTTTTGGTAACATTATTAATCATGTCTTTACATCAGAAGTAAGATTGAGAGTATTTAAGCAAACTTTCTTTTTTTTTTTTTTAACTAAGCTTATTTTTATTAATTGTAAAGTATTACAATAACAATAAATTGCACTTTTCCAGAAGTTGGATTATGTAAAGAAAAATAATTCTTGTATCAGTTCTGAAATACATCATTAATTGGATGGGAAGATAACAGGAACATATTTAAAATTTTAAAAACATCATCCAAACAAGATTCATTAAACTATAAACTAAACATATTTTGTGCAGAATTTAATATTTAATTGTTCAAAAAGTAATTTTTTTAAAAAAAAAAAACAAGGAACTTAATTGTATTTTTTTTTCTCAGCCATTTCACACTTAATAATCATTATATATTACACCACATAATCATTATATATTTTAAGAGTTGATCTGGCAAAGCTTAGACATTAAAGTCCAAATTATATAATGTTGTAGTTTTTGCTAGATACTTTTTCAAATATTAAGTGGCATTTTCAGCATATTTTACTTTTTTTATCATTGAAAAGTTAAAAATATTGTTCAAACAAGAAAAATTATCTGATGTATAGAGAAATGTATTGAAAGAATACCAGTCACAAAACTAGTTTGTAAAATTTCAATCCAACAATTTTAATAAAATATATCATGTTCTGGATGGCAACTTAAAGTTAATTAATGCACAATAAAGATATTAATTTATGCAAATGGGCAAATAACAACTGTTGAAATCCCCGAGATTAAGTATATTGACTTGATTATTCATGATTAATATTAATCTCAAAAGTTATTAGTTAATCTCAAAAGTTGACTTATGAGTTTATCAAAAACACAGCTATTAATATTCAATAAAAGTTGTTTAAGGATAGCAGTGATACTTTGTACAGCACATTGCCACCTTAAGAGACATCTCACAATAATGGGAGTATAAGATTATCCTACTTGCAAGGGTTGTCAATATATAGGGGAAACTTCATTACTTGTTCTATCGAATCAAATGTGAAACTTTCCTGTACATAAATTTGAATATATGGGTCCGCATATGAGTTTTGCTACTGGTCTCTTAAAACAAGGGCTTTTTTTTAGGTTATAGGACAATAGACCTTTGGTCACATTGCTATGTTTTATAAGAAACACCCTACCCTAAATTTATAAGTTCATGTTTCTAAGGAAAGAAATTTGTGTCATCACATTGCTGTGGGATTTGCTTCTCAAACACTAAGAATATTATTCATTTTCGAAGGACTCTTTACTGCAAACAAAATATAGGTAGTCTACAACTAGTTAAATGCAAGAGATAATGGAATAGAAAGATGAACAAGCTCAAAGAACTTTGAAAGCTGATATTCATCAAAAATTATAAAATTTCTAAGGAATCTTCCTAAGATACTACAAGGGAACATAACAATCAATTCTGAAGTGTACTGTCATCAGCTGAACAAATTCAATGATTTATTTAAACAGGACCAGAACTAATGAACTGAAAAGGTGTAGTGCTTCACCATTAAATTGAAAGATTTCAAGCAAGTTTCACTCTATTAAGAACTTGCCAAAAGCTTCTATAACTTGTATGGGATATACTGCTGCACAAAAACATTCTCCATATCTGGTATTTTCTGATTATTGCTTGTTTCAGTTTACAAGATTTTTTTGAAAAAGATTTTATTTCAAACGAGGAAGTTCAAAAATCTCCTGGATCGGGTTTTTGCCAACAAAAATGAAACATTTTATGAGCATGGAATTATGCTACTGCCAGAAAGGTGGCAAAAGATCCTAAAACAAAAATAGACAATATATAATTCAATAAAATATTTATTCACTAAGTCTTTCATTTTCATAAAAAGAAAAAAAATCCCAAACAACCCAATAAAATATATTGATACTCTAGGCATACATAATTTTAGGTTTTCAATACAAAACTTATATATAGATAAGGCTTTTATACTTTAAATTTCAGATTTTCACAATTTCCCTGACAATGGAAAAACAACTTTACTAATTCCTTTGGAAATGCAAGTGTTTATGGTATGGATCATCCATGAAACTTATAAGCTTCCTCTTTTAAAATTTAGCAATTAAAAAATGCACTAATTTTTCGAACTATTAATATGATCATATTGAAGGAGATATAAAACTGAAATAATAAAAAAAAAGGTACCACAGTCTGAAGTGATTAACAATAATAGTAATTATTATTAAATGGGCAATGTAAAGTGTAAAAATTAATCACAGTAAACCAATTTTAAACGGACTTAAATTTGATTAAAAAATGGTATCACGAAACCATAGTGTATGTTTTTATAAGAATTTCTTAAAATGTTTAATAGCGTTATTCTTGTAGTTTTTCCAAAATCAGGCCCTTCTCTTATTATTTGAGACTATTTTAAAAACCCTAAACTGGTTTCATCTAAACCTTTCAAGAGAACTCTTATTATGAATTTATATATATTATTATATATTTTAGAGACTTTCTTCGCATATCTTAAAATATTTTGTATTATGAGCACCTTCTATAAAAGTGCAAAATATGTTTGCATCATATATTTTTCTTTGAGAAATTAACTTTTTAAGGCAGATTTTTTATAATGAAAATATTTATTCACTGAGAATTCATACTATATAGCCAATTTTAATACATGCCAAATATCACAATACTGTTTAATTGCAAGAATTGATGGAAAAAACCTGATTTTTCTGAGATACTTCAGGAAAATATACAAGTTTAAAAATGTTTTCTCTGCAGCAGGATCAATAATTACAACTTGAAATATTTAAAACATCATACATATTCCTATTAATTACACTCATGAATCTAAAATTTAAATTTGAAACCTGGAATTTATGTACATAAAGAGTTAAAATTCTGTGGTGATGCAATCACAATAAAAGAAAACTCTCCTTTTGATTGTTTACATATAATTTTTGATATATTTAAATAATCTACACTTTATTATATATAGCTATTTCCTACTTCATTAAAATAATAAATATTTTTAAAATGGATATCCTTTATCATGCTGTAAAACATTTTTATCAGGTTTTTCAAAATTTCTGAAAAATTAATAATTTTTTTTAAAAAAACCAGAAACAATAGGAATTATACCACAAAATCATTTAAAAAAATTCTATTATAATTTGTCTTATAGCAGACAAAAAATAGAGTCCTAGAATACCAATTATGATAGAGATAATTATGAAATCATAAATAAAGTATAGTATATAAATAAAGTACAGATATTGTAGTATTCATTTAATCAATACGTAAACTACAATATTGTTCACTTCATATTTTTCGATAAGACTGTTATTTTGATTAAATGATAAATACATACTTTGATCTTTTAACCTTTTAAAAAACCATTCAAAGAAAATGTATTTTCCGTGATAATCAAAGTTTGCAGTAACTTTGAATTTAAATATTTGTATGATAACTTGTTTATTATAAAATAAGTTTTACAAAGATAATAGTTTTTACAGATAATCTTGAACTATACAGTTACTTTTTTTTTTTACAGTAATTCTGTTTTACCCCAGTTTTGAAGTAATGTATTCAAATATGAGCAATCAATAAATGCATGAGTAATACATATAATTTCATTGTCTTGCCCATGGAGGGAAAATGTGCGAAAGATATTCAAGAAGATTAGCTTTGCTTTAATCTAGCAATTCAAATTTTAATGAGGTAATCTGTGATTATGCACAGACTTCATAAAAAACAGCGATAATAGCCTGGTAACTAAAGATACTCTGAAGTCCATAGAAAGTAAGCCATTGTGTCAGATTGAGCTTCAACATGCTGGTCCAAAAATAATGCACTTTTGTTAAAATACATAATTAGAGGAATAAAATTATAGAAAAATAATACCTTCAGTTCTTATTATTTAATGCATGGTCTAAATAAAATTTTTAAGGAATTCGATTTAATGACATTATAATGAAACAAATTTAATCCCATGAAATAAAAATTTTTAATAAAGAAAAAATATTAAAATTTTCAAATACATAAACACAAATAAATATATATTTTTATTTACACCTGTAATTCACATTGCAAATCTGCTGACTGTTCTGTTTGCAAAATCTACTAAAGAGTAAAAAAAACCACTTAAATTAATATATAGATTTTATGCAAATCTGATTACTCTAAAACATTAATACTGATTTACATATATTTTACATTAGTTCTCCAGACTACAATATTTTATATTAACTAAAAAGTTTCACATTTTATCCAGCCATCTCTAATCACAATAAAATCACAATGAATCAGTCTTTCCAAAATATAAAAAGCTTCAGTTTTATAAATTTTATAATGCTTAAAGTAAATTTGCTTTTTATTTTAGATAATTTTACAAAAATTAATGTAATAGTGACTGGAACCATGTAACATACACAATAAACACAGAGATTTATTTATATTATATAAAGAAATAATGTAACATTTCTTACTTGCTCCATTTCAATTGGTTCTATATGAGAATAATTTTCATCTTTAGACAAATAACTATTTATGATTTGTTGCGCTTGTTGAATAATATTCTGAAACTCTGGAATCACTAGAGCTCGATTTTCATATTCATATTTTCTTTTGAATATAGGCTCAGCCATAGACTGGAAAATATTCATGGAATCAATAAATAAAAAATTTTTCATTCTAATTTAGTAATTAATGAACAATTTAGTCATACAAAATAATTAACAGATCACAAAAATTAGGATTAAACTAAAAAAATACAATATATAAAATTAGCAAAATAAAATCCATTTGATACATTTTAAAATTGATTAATAGTCATAAGACTATTAATATTAAATTATTGATATAAGAGTAGATAAATTATTTTAAAAGCCTTGTGCACTTACTCTAAGATCATTAAGCTTCTGTTTGTAAATTTCTTCACTTTCATCTTCACCTTCCTCATAAATCCAATTTTCTGTTTCATTCAGCTTCTTTTGAAAACCTTCAAATTCCTAAAAAAATAATTACTTGGTTTCAAACTTTCTAGCAATCTATTTTAAAAAAAACAGAATTTCCAATTAAACTTTTTGTCGCTTGCTTATAATTAATCTTGCATCAAATTTAACCAAAATCTAATTATTGACTGAGTCTTATGACTCAGTCAATAATTAGAGTTTAGGAGGCTCAACAGTAACTTTTTATTAAGCACAATCAAATATAGTACTTTAAATTCCAAACTGTTGTAAACATTCATATTCCAGGACATAGACTATACAATCCCTACTTAATCTATAAAAAAAATATACATTAAACTATCTTTCAACTAAATAGTTTATAGAGAAACATTGCACAAATTTATTTCCTCAAATATCTAATAAGCTTAGAGGGAAAATTTTTCAGATTTTACTAACTAATTAATTAAAAAAAAGTTCTTAATTGAATCAAGAATGTTATGAAAGAACAAAGACATTTCCTTACATCTTAATAACTATATTTTCTATTATCCAAAATTTTTAAGTTTTTATTTTTTCTAAAGTTCAGAAATTAAGAGTTTTTCTTTGTCATATTCAGAAAATAAAACAATTTTATTTATGATAAGTAATTAAACTTTTTCTTCTAACTAAAAATATTTTCTTATTTAAAAATAAACAGAAAAATATTCTTTCAATTAAAACTACAATAGTTGAATAATATTTTAATACTACATAATTTTTATAGCTTTTTAAGTGAGAAAGTTTTAAAATAGCTTCAACTTTTCTCTGACCAATGAAAGTTATCTGTTTATTTTCTTATTAATACAAAATATTATTTCAATAAATACATCCTTGTTTTGATAGTTTTCTAAGCATTGTGTTTTAAGATAACTTTTTATTTTTACAGCAACTTGTTTCATACATTAAGGGTAGTACACATTATATGCATACACTTCTTACCAATAAGTATTTGGATACCTATGCAAATAAGAATATCTGCATTCCCGATTTACTTTAATCATTGTGTAGAAAAAGAATTTGCATTAGTCGCATGCAAGATGCGACAAAATTCAGAGGTGTCTGAATTGTTGGAGATCATAGAAATAGCAGATGCTTAAAAAACATATCAAGAGTATAAATACTCCAAAATTGATAATGGGTTTAACGATTAAGTAGTGAAAAGTGAGTGGTGATTTAGAATGGTATTCGATCTGGCAGATCTACAAAATTAAAAGATAGAGTTCAATGAGTGTTTCCAAAGGATTTCAGGGGGGGGGGGAGCGCAATGCCAATTACCCAATGTTTTAGAAATTCCAAAAAGCATCCAGAATTGTTGTTTGGATGAATACCATCCTCAAGGAAGCCTATTTTCCTTTTTACAGTTATGCTGCTGCCTAGAAGTCTTTGATTACAAAATCCAGCATTCTGTTGAGGTGACGCAAGGCATGTCAAAATTGGATTGTAGGTGAGTGGAAATAGATTCTTTGGAGTGAGGAATCTATGTTCAAGCTCTACCAGTTGGATGGCATATTACTGGAGAACGTCTTTTGTCAGAACGCATTGTGCTTAGAGTAAAGTTAGGTAAAGGTAGAATTATGGTCTGAAGGTATTTCTCATGCTATGGACTGACTCTTAATCCTGATAAGTTTAATGCAAACTACTACTTCTCTACTCTAGACAACACTGTGACAATTTTATGAGTGGATCACATTTACTATTAGGATGATAACACTACTTGTCATGTAGCAACATCTACTATCCATATATGCTCACAATTGGGTGAAATAATTCAAATGCACAACCCAAAGTCCAGAATTGAATCCTACAAAACATCTCTGGGATGAGTTGGATTACTGAATTAATAGGTGCATAAACCATCCAAATTGGTGAAAGATCTTACAAATCTTCTACAAACCAAATGGAAGAAAATACTTTGTGAAAAATAATGCTAGGCATTTTCGCCTCAAGGATAAACTATCATGCCAAAGTCAGTAATATGGTAGCAACAATAACTAAGGAAATCAATAACAGTTTGAGATTTAAGTTTTAATAGCAACATAAGTTTTATTCCTCCAATTATTACAAAAACAAACTGAAACAAGAACTTGACATTTCAGTTAATTTGATTGATTTTTAATTAGAATACAACCACATTTTGCCCAAGAATGCTAATGAAATATTTATACACATTATCAGTTTAAAAAGAACACACTGCAACAAGATTTGAATACTTTTTTTCTTGTTTAAAAAGAGAGAGAGAGAAATATTATTTAAAAAGCAAATTAAAAGTTTTTATACAATTTTATTTACATTTTCCATATGTACGAGGAATTAAGAGTAAGCTGATATCATATGCTATATAATTATTTAATATTTTAACAAACTACACATGTCTAAGTGGAAAATCAAACAAATTTTATTCTTTTCTCATGGAAGAAAATAATTCTTTCAAACAGTAAACTCATGATGAGTGACAATTTTCCATTAATGTCATAAAGAGTAACAAACTTTTATATGCCAAACAAACACAATAAATCTTTTATGTTCTCAAAAAATATTTTTATATTTTGAAATTATTAACATTTTAGTAAGAAAATGCATAGCAATAAAAAACACTTACATATTCAGTAGTATATTGTTTAAGTTCCTCAGAAAGGCGATTTCTCATATCATAAACAAATTCTTCAACTGAATTCTTAGCATTAATTCTTTTTTCTTCATAGATATCTTGATTTATCATCCTTTGCTGTTAGATTTAAAAAAAAAAAAAAAAGAGAGAGAGAGAGAAATTATACTGAAATTGTTACACTAAACAATAAAAATGATTTCTTTTCTGACTACTTACTTCAGCTTCTATAAAAGCCTTCAAATCTTCCTCTGATAGCTGTGGCACTCTAGATTCAATTTGCAATTCAATGTCTGGAGCTGTTTTTTTGTGTTTTTTCATAGAGAAAAAGTCTTTTTTCTTCTCCTACATTTAATTTTACAAAAGAGGTTTTATTACAAAAGACAATAGCAAATTTTCTAGTACAATATAATTTTTTTAAAGTGTCTTGAAATATTAAAATTAAGTTTTCTTGATTATTTTTCTTTGTTAAATAAACAATGATTGCTAAATGAAAATAAGAAAAAACCATTTACACAATTAAAACTATAATAAAATCTTAAAAATTGATTTCAATAGAAATAAAAAGGAAAATGCACATCTCTCTAAATTTTATTAAAAAAATATCTAAAAAACATTCATAGTTATAGATAGATAATGAACTTATAAATATATTGAGAACAATGAAGAGTTAAAATACAAAAATAAATTTTTTTCCATTTAAATACGATATTTAAAAATTTTGAATCAACATTTTAACAATAGTTTTGTGGGCATTTAAGAAAATTATTCATTAAATGTAAAAATTTATGTAATGCAATTTTTACAGAGACAAGATAATTCATAATAATCAAAATCATTTTTTATTTTGTTTAATAAAAATAATACTAATATACAGTTAACACTTGTTTTTACAAACTTAAAATAGCTCTTAAAAAAATACTTAGGGAAAAGAAAAAAAAAAAAAAAAGTTTATTAAAACCCGTTTTTTTTTTTAAACCAAACTACTTTTTTATAAATACAATTAAGAAATATACTTAAAATGCATTATAAGAAACACATCTAAAATAAGATAAATACTTAAAAACATTTATTTTCATTTACAGGACGAAAAATTAAGCAAAATAATCCTAGCATTGATTGAAAAATGAATTGATCTTAGCGGTTCAATTTTATCAAACCACTCCAATTATATGCCCATAATCATTGTTAGCAAAAACACCTTACAATGTTTGATCTTCAAGCAGTTAATTATACTCTGGACCATGGACTATAAGACTAGTTTGATTAGAAGGGAAAAATCATGAACCAACTCAAGATCCAGGACTTCAATTTGAGAGCTGTGCAGCATTCCATAATTAGAAATTAACAATTCTCCAATATAAGAATGTCAATCTAAATCTCACAACTAATTTTTCTAAATAATCTCACTCATCCAAGCTTTTACCCAAGCTGTTTGCATGATAAATAGATGGTAGTTTTTAAACATTTTGGAAACACCTAAGCTTTAAATATTATTCTATGAAAAGTAGAAGCAGTTTTTCTGTTCTGTAAATTCTTTCAAGTGAAGCAAATAATTAGAGTTGCAGCATGTTTATTCTTCCTCTTGACAAACAAATCTTTAAAAATTCAGTTATTGAAATGAAATTACACAACTACAGAATACAGCAGAAACTTTTAAAGAGTTTTCCCCCACCTGTATTCTTATATACAGGGAAGACGAGTGGAATTTGGCACCACATTTCTTACCCACGAAGTGCTTGATATCCATTTGTCAACAAAGCACATGCCACTTTATTGTTCAAGAATGAGCCCAAGTTCTCAGGCATTATATAAAAAGGAAGTCAAATATCAAATCATAAAATGAACTATTTGTCAGAATCAAAAGTTAATTAATATATTTTACAAAATGTAAATTTGTAAATGGGAGTTTAATACATCATTGTGTTTATGATGTTAGAGATGGGACTAGTCCTTACTTCATAAAAATGTGAATGTTCATAAATTACAGGTTTGTAAAGAATGTTGACTGTATCAGGTTTACATAGATCAACATTAGTTAAAAACTAAATACTTTAAAAAATATAGAAGGTAATAGGACTTCAAATGAAACTTTTCCTGAATAATATATATATATTATTCAGGAAAAGTGTATATATATTTATATTAGGTTGGGGGAAAAGAAATCCATTATTTTTACGTGAACTTTTTGTAACTTCTTTCAGATTCGCTTTGTAAAAAGGTTTAAAAAAGTTTTCATGTAAATTTTTAGGTCTTGTGCGAAGCTGCTGACATGCTGTCAAGTTTGATAATTTTTGATATTTTATAGACATTCTCGACAATGTTGTATCCATGCGAGGTGCATCTTTAGCATCCAAATACCCAAATGGAATCGACGAAACCAAAATTGTGCGTAACTGGTTGTTACAGTCATATATAGGACGATAAACACCTTTCACAATTTTAGCCACCTGGTTAGCCTTTTTGCCATTATAAAAAAAAAAAAAAAAAAAAAAAAAAAAAAACTAAAATGTATCGAATTTTCTGTTTGTCGTCTTCTATTTTTAAAACCTTGTACTCATAACTGAATTAATCAAACAAAAAACCGCAAGAGAATATTTTAGTGTCAAATGTCACCTTTTCAATGAGCATAAATTTGAAATTGTTTGATAGATACTTCACAAGATAGCGATCACTACAGACGTCTATCGAAAAAATAATGGATAACTTTTTCCCCAAACTAATATATATATCAACTAATTGATAGCGCTGACTGATGATTCACATAATAAATAAATAAATAAAAGACAAGACATCAATTAAACTGATCACTTTATTTACAGATGAAAATTTCTCGGTGGTAAGATATTTTAAGATTTAATATAATGCAAAGATGTTAACTTTAATTCATTTGTCACTTTTTTCAGATCAAAGATTAAATCTCCCAAAATCTATAATTTAAGATTTGCAAACCACAACAGATATCCACATTTAAAATGGAAAATTAATTTCAGAATTATTGAAGGCCAGAAAGCCAATCAATTAGCAGCCAACTTCATTCTGATATAGAGTAGGGACATTGTTTCATCTAATTAATACTGGATCATCATGCTAAAATGCATGATGATCCAGTATTAATGCATGCTGATCTTGGAAGAAATTAGGGATCGATCAAATTTTAAGCTTTTAACATATTTAGTTATTTCAAGTCAGCAAGTGATCCAAACATGTGTCAATTTTAAAGTGCAAATGATAAAGATTAGCTTTTAAAGATAATGGCAGATCATATCTAAGGTCACACTATTCAGAATATCTACCAAACCATTTCATTAGATAATGTAATTGAATTTAATGTTTTTAATCTGATAAATATCATTTACAATAGTACTTCAAAAATACTTTTCTCGTTTTGTTTCATAATAGCAAAACTTGCATTTTTTTAATAAATGCAGTTCTAACATTCTTTATATATTATTCAGTCAATTAATCCTTTTGCAAATTATGAAAAAAAGATTTTAAATATACACTATGCATTTTTTTAAAATTTAATTCACAATAATTATAAATAAATTCTTGATAAAACAGATATTTTCTACTGCGAGAAGTCTAAAAATAAGTCCTATAGTACTAGTAAAATACATCTGGGGAGAAATAAACAGATAAAAAAAACAAAATAAGGAAAAAAGTACTCTGAAAATGGGAAATGACAGGGAAACTTACTTTAAAGATAACAAATAAGATAAATGAATCATTCCATGGGGGAATAAGAACACTTTAAATAAAAGGCAGTATAGTATAATCTGTTCATATTGTTACTCGATAAGTCAAAAACCTATATTTACGATAATAGAAAAATTCTTATGTATGATTTTTAGAATAAATCTTACAACAGTTAAAATAAATTTTGAACCACAACAAACATACCAAACAGAGATGAATATCAAATCTTTGATTAATAGAGAAACAATTTGAAAGAACATATTAAAGAAATATCTTTTACCTACTAAATTCTGGCTTTCATAATACCATGGGTAAATGAAAATATAAACAAAACGAATATAATAATTTAACAAATTGTTCTCTTCTAAAAATTCTTGCAAGAGTAAATTAGTAATTATATAACATATGAAAGTAAATATTCTAAATAAAATGTTACATTTTAATTAACTAACAATTATATCATATTAATTATTATGGTATCTAAAATGAAGGTTAGGAACACACATAAAATGTTACAAACCTCATTAGCACCATCATTTTGCATATTAGCATTTTTTAATCTAACATCCATAGCATCTTCAGCTTTTTGATCAACTGACAGGTTTTCTTTGGAATCTTTATCCATAATAACAGCTGAGCAAACGTTAAAAATTCCATTGACATTTATACGTAATTTGACAATTACTTTAGCACTTTCACCACTAGCCAACTGATTAAGTTTTACAGTAAAAGAACCTAAAAAGGAAGAGCAATATTATGAAAATATACGTATTCAAAAACATAAATATTTGACTAACACTTATTTCATATAAACAAAGTATTATATACTTTATTTTAAGTTACTGCCTTAAAACTATTATTTTAAAATTTAGTTTACAATAATTTTAATTTTTCTGTCCTTTTAAGACACCACATTTCTGTAAATGAATTTTATTTTAAAAAACACATAAATTTTAAAATTTTTAGAATAAAATAAAATGCATTACATAATATATATATTTACATAATATATGCATATTATTTACATAATATATATATTTACATAATATATGCATATTATTTACATAATATAAAATATACACTGATATATTTCTTATATAAAGTAAACTCCTTAATATTAATTAAATAAAAAATTGCTTCCAAAGTGAAATAATTACAAAACACATGATATACATTAGTAAATTTACTTATATAGAAGTCCTATGCATTATTTCAAGAAAATAAATTTTCCAATTTAAAAATTATTTATTCACTTAAAATATAATATTTTCTAATTAAAATTTTAATTCAAAAATATTATATTTTAAAGAGTCTTAAGCTTTCTTTCAGAATATTTTTAATTTAGTCTGATTATTGCCTTTAAAGAATCTATAAAACATTATTCATTTATAAGTTTTCTGAATTTAATTATTAGTTTATAAATTCTGATAAAAAGAAAAAAAGTAATAAAAATAACTAATATTTTCTGCAATTTTGTACAATTTGCTCATAGAAAAACTTGGGCCAAAAAAGCTGTTATTAAAATAAATTGTGATAATATTTCAATGTCAAAAATATCTTTTAATTTTTTTTTTAAATTTGTTTATTATTAAGCAGTGTTGTATTCCAAAGCTTCTACTTCTTTTGGTCTTTAATAATGTAATGAAATTTTAAAAATAAATGAAAACCAAAAATAACTTTCAAGAAAAGTAAATTTTTTATTCTTTTGCTCATGGATTACATATTTAAATACATCAAAGAAAATACATTTCAGATCAACTATTTTCTAAAACACAAATAAATTTATTATTAAAATTTTGTAACTCATGACATCAATCCATATTTTTTTCATTTATATATTACATGCATTTATTACAACAATGAAAAATTCTAAATTCATAAAATTACATTATAATTATAGTTAAAATTTTAACAAAGTTTGTTTTCTTAATAGTAATCCAAATTTTTAGTTTTTTGCAAAAAATTTTAAGTTATACTCAAATTTATTTTCATTATTTACAAGTAGCTTTTTATATTAAATTCAAATAATGAATTTAGGAAAACTTCTTTCCTCTTGTATAAAAATAATTTGTTTCTCTAATTAAAAAAAAAAAAATTAATCAGTTAAGTGTAAAATATTTTTCAACTTATTTACTTTTTAACTTGATGAATGCTTAACTTATTAGAGAAAAAAGTTTTAATTGAAAATAGAAAGATTTTAATTATAATTCCAAATGTGAGTGAGTTACTAATTCAATGAGGGTGAAGAAAAAAAAAATATAGGAAAAAAAAAATTATTACTGAAGTTCTATGTTAAACAGTTTCATGAAATTAAATAAAAAAATATTAATATTAGCCATTTTTTTGTAAAAATAGAAATTAATAAGACAGAATGTAGGAATATGAAAATTTTTGCTAAATAAATTCATTATCAGTACATATTTATTTTAAAAAATTCTATCAGTAAGTACAAATCATGAATTTTGTAACTTATGAAAAAAATATGAACAATTTACTAAAATTACTAAAAAATTTAAAGCAAAAGCTATTTATTATATATTTCATAAACAGAGTTTGAACTATAATTTAGAAAATAAAATTACACTTCTTTACTCCAAAGCATAAAACATTCACTTAGTCGAAAAGAGGAAATTTTAGAATACATAAGAAATATTAATTTTAAAAAAATAATTAATACAATGACAAAAATTAATATATTGAAAAACACAAAAGCAACAAAGAAATCCACAAGTGATTTCAAGGATTCTGAAAGTTACTTGCAGCAACAGGTTTTTAATTGTGCCAAAATAGAGTTCTAGAAAAAAAAAAAAAAAAGATGCTGAAGCGAACATATACAACAGATGAGGAGATTGCATTGCGCAGCCATTGTATTGCTTGGAACAGTATCTCAAGTTGCTATTTGTGCTAATGCAAGCAATTTGAAAATTAAACTGCTGCTTGTTTACCAATCAAAAATTTCACAAGCCTTTAATAAATACAAAATCCAGAAGAGCACGCTAAAATATGATGCGGTGGTCCAACAAGGTTTCAATGATCTTTTTACTTATTAGATCAATAAAGTGTTAGAAATGTTGAATCTGTTGTTAAAAAAATTTGGGCTTATGATGAATCTACTAATCTATGTCTTGCTTCTTAGAGATAATACTTTTATCTATCTTCTAGCCAGCAAGATGACTTCACTGAAAAATTTAAGCTCATCAAGATCCAGATTCTCCCTCCCAACACTACTAAACTTTAAGTTCAACAAATAAGAGCTTTTAGAATATTGTTGTCAGGTGAGTGAAAAGAACCAACCTCCCTCAAAGAGAATTTTGTAAAAATTAATTGCACATTGTTGTCTACTTCAAGATGATCGTCAAAGCATGGAAAGAGTTTACCGAGAGAAACCCAACATCTGCTTGGAAGAAGCTTTGACCCAATAGCATTCTAGAATGTGTCTTTGATGGGTCCAAAACAGTACCTTTTTTTTGTAGCCAACAAGATAGTGCTTTTGGCCACTATTATGAGATTAAAGATGAATAAAAGCAATAAGGAAGAGCTTACAGAAGAGCTCAGCAAAGAGCTGACCCCTGAAGAGCTTATTAAGTTGTACTATTTTACAGATAATTAGTATAAAATAAATAAAAATCTAAAAAAGATGTGCCTACATTAAAATCAAAGATGATGATTCCCTCTCCTGAGCAATATGTAGTTAACTTTCTTTAATAAACATTTTGTACATAACATAATACATATCTTCGACATGGAATGCATTATCGTATTTTATTTGAATTTAAATGAGATAAGTTATTTAATATAATGAGCATTTAGCTCTTCATGAGTATGATTTTGCAATAATTTATGCTAGTGAAGTGAGGTTCCTCTCTTATTTGCAATAAATATTTTAAATAAATAATACATTTATTTGGCCATCGATGAATGTAATTATTATTTAGAAATTCAAAATATAAAAATATGTGTTAAAAATTTTAATCTTTTGAAATATTTGAGATTTTAATTTTCTATAAGAAATTACAAAATCATTTTATATAACTAGCATTCCTTTGTTTATATTCCTTTTAATTTAAATTTCATTTTGATTAAAATAACATTAAATTTTATTTTGATTAAATATCACACAAAGAAAGAAAATTTAATGAAAATGAAATATTAATCATGAAAATTGTTAAGGTATAATTGAAAAGAATATATAATTTTATATTAGGTCCTTAAAAATTAGCATCTTTAATTATTAATAGGAAATATGCATAACCTGCACAAAAAAATTATTTTAGAATGAAATGAGTGTGTGTAAAGTATTTCATGCCTTGTTTCTCGATAAATTGCTATTATTATTGTAAGCTGTGTTATACTTTACTTATTGCATAAACAAAAAATTATTAGAAATTATAGTATCATGAGTTTTCCCAAATAAACAAACTACATATTAGGGTTCATTCTCTTGAGAAACTGCTATTTTAAATTAAAGAAAAATAAGTAATAAAATGCATAATTGCATTTAATTGCTTAGGGCCTCAGTATATCTAAACTTGTATGATAGTGAATCAAAACACTGATTTTAAAGAAAAATAATGTAGCAATATATGTTGTTGTTGTGTGCCAGCCAGGCTGGCAATATGTGGTGCGCTGCTCCACTTTTCCAACTGAACCATATTTGGTGTGGAGTACGACTTCCTCAGTACACACATGCCATAATTACCCGTTTATAGGGTAGGCAACCATTCACATACACACAAAGAAAGGACAAAGACAAGAAAGAGAGAGAGAAAGTACATCCATGCCCGAGCCAGGATTCGAACCTAGGTCCCACCCATCTGTAGTCAATGTAGCAATAAAACATTATAATGATTTCAATTTTAAATTCTTTCATCAAATAATTAAAAAATTTAGAGTATACATCATTATACATACCAAGCAAAGAAGGAATTCCACAAGGATGAGGAGAAGAAAAATGTCAAAACTAAATAAATTAGTTCATAATTTTCTAAGAATCATTTAAGTATGATTTTAAAAGTGAATTTATTGATTTTATATTAATCAGATAAAATCATCATTTCACTTTTAATATCTAGAAGGGTATTAGAAAGATTAGTTGTTACTGGGACTTGAAAAAACTTCTCTTTGAAATTATGCATCACCTTGAAAAAATTAAAGGTTTTGTTTTTATCCCAGGTTTCATTACAGCCTCTCAATATAGTATGACATTTTATTCATGTAAAATTTTTTACTCAAACATGATTCTCATTTACAACTTACTGTGCTATTTTTTTTTTCTTTTGGCGTCTACAGTCATAAGTTTAATTTCTAACTAAGTTCATCCTCTTCAATAAAGCAATATTATTGCTTAAAAGTGAAAATTTGAGAGTTAACTAGTGATGTTTGAGTGTAACAATGATATGTTAAACATATAAAAAGTAAATAGGGAAATTTTTTTTACATATTTTATAAGAATTTGAAGATAATTTACTTTTTGATTCCCACAATTGTGCCACATTTTAATTAAAGGAAGACAATTCTTTATATTGGATAGTTTGCTAATTTGAATAGAAATTCTCTCCTTTCGTAAGGGATCCCCCTGGTGCTGGATACAAATATCTTTGACAAAGGGTTTTGTATTCTTATAGTCAACCATGAATTCTTTACATTTACTTAATCCTTTATGATTAAGAAAATAATGATTTTTTGCCAGCATAAATATTTATTAGAATACATGTATAATTTTGAAACTTAAAATCAAATTGTTTATTTAAAATTATTTAATGTTTAAATGTTTTTAGAAATTTTCTTGATTTGTAATTTTGTTAACTTTATTTTAGCATATTATAAGGGGAAAAAAATTTTTTTTAATGTTAAAAATTCAAAGTTTATGTAATGAATGCTTTATTATTATTATTATTATGATTGTAACTCACAAAATTACTCTTGATAAATAATTTTCAATTATTTATTTCAATTTATATAGAAATATATCTTTAGGCTTGAAAAGAAATTGTTCTACAGGATTACAGAAAAATTGGGTAATTATTATTTTACATTAAAAAAAAATTAAAAAATTAGAAACATCTTTGAGAGTTTTATTATCTATTGGAACAAAGAGTGTTCCATTGTACACAATGACTTTAAAAGAATTCATAGTAAAAATTAACTGATTTTAGTATAATGATATTACAGAATCTTTTGCAAATAGTTTTATTAAACAAATTAAAAATAGACATTTTTCATTGGCGAGATAAGGATAAAGAAAATCCTAAAAATAAAAATCATGAGATATGATTGTTAAATAAATTATTAGGAATATTAATATCAAAACAAAATTTAGGATCTAGGATTAAAAAAAGCACTTTTAGGGAATGCATGATAAAAGTTATTTGGATTTATGGAAAATATTTTAAATAAATAAAACAAATTCAAAGATTTTTAGTTATAGCAAATAATTACCTTTTCGTATTCTTTCTAATGTATGAAATCGAAAGTAAATTATTCAAGAGCTTTTCCTAGAAACTTTTTTTAATTTACTTTTTATTTAAAGGTTTCTTACATTTCCAAAATTTAAGTTGATAGCATAAGCAAAGGACTAACATTTTTTGGTTTAATTCAATATTCAATAATATACTAATGAAATATACTATTGAAATATTCAATCAGACCATAACATTTCAATTTACCACAGGAAAAAAAGTTGTAGGAAAGATGCTCTTATGTGAATTGCATCTTCATTAATTTCATTAAGATAATACCATTACCATTTTAAAAATTAGTTTGTCAACCTTATATTAGAATCTATATTTAGCTAGTCAAAAACCAATTTTAAGAAATTATTTTAAAAATAAACATAGAAATAAATGAATACAAATAATATACTTCTCTTTTACAATATTGAAACCATTACAGAATAAAATTTGTTAGATAATTTAAAAGAACATTCCAACTAAGAATTTCTAGTGATATAAAGAAGTATATTGAGTTATTCAATAATTTAAGAAGTGCAAATATTAAAAATCTCTAATTTGTATACATTTTGATTTATCTATTGAAACAACTGCAAAATAGTATTCATTTGACAAATAAATTTAATGCAAGGTATTTAACTAATAATATAATACAAGGTATTTGTGAAAACTTAGTATCCTTTTTCTTGAATATCTAGAACAAAGCACTCAGTATAAATGAAAAGCATTGAAAATTTGGTATAATTAAAATAAATCAAAACGCTGAGCTGAATTCTCCAAACACATTAATTTCCAATCTAATTATTATTCCTTTAGATTAAAAAATAAAGTATTTGAATGCATACAAAAATATTAGGAAATATACTTAAAATATAATACAAAAAATGTACTAAGATTTAGCAATTAGAGTTAATAAAGATCTCAAAATCTTTGACTCTAGATTTGTGTAGGTCAGAATTTTGTAGGTCAATCTCAGAATTTTTTCATTTGAATCAGTAAAAATTTACCAAAACATTTAAGCAAATTTATTTGCTTTGTTCTCTTATTTACCTCATCATCTCATTGTTTCACATGAAATACATTTTGTTTTTTCAATGCATAAAAAAAAAAATCACAAAATAATAATTTAACCAACTGAACAGAAATATGCTTCTTTAAAGTATTTTCTTTTGGTGAACATATGAAGTGACACATGAGTGCTCTGCACAGGGTACCACTAAACTATGGTAAAGTACTATATATCATTTTCAATTATCATTTCTATATTAGAAAAAAGTGTAAGGAAATGATCGTGTCCGAATAAGTACAAAACATATAAATAAAAATTTTATTCAACTTTAGTACTTACCAAGTAATGATTCTTCTTCTTTTCCATGAATATAAAAGGCATTTAATGTGAAATCCTCTCTTCTGAAGAATGTGAGAAGCTTAGAAAATGGAATGGCATGATTTCTAGAAAATGCTTCAACATCTCTAAAATTGTAATTTATTTTATTTTAACAGTAGGAAACCAAAGCAGCTAAAGATAAAATATATTTCAAAACCATATCACTTTTTTTAAATTAATGAAAAAGTTTCTTTTTATTAGGAACTATTTATGTTTATTTTGATAAGGAGTAAAATAGTAGTATTCTTTTATATATTATTCACAAATGTGATACATATTTATAAATTAAATAAAGATCCAGATTAAAAATAAAAACTACTACCATATTTTCCTGTACAAAATCCGCCGATTAGGTGTTAAAAAAGTTCCGAATTTCATTGTGTGAATTATATGTCATTGCGGATAATCTGATAAAAAAACATTCTCTATCAGAAAAGCTTACAAGAAAGTTTTGAAAGAAATACTATTTATGTTTCATGAAATAAATAACAGGTGGTACCAAGACACACCCAAGTTATTTAAGCTATAATCGGTTTTGTTCAATTACGTTCAAAAACTAATTCAGTTCCTCGTAAAGATATTACTGCTGTTAATTTACAACTGTCATTTTGCAATTTGCCTAGATGTGAGCTTTTTTTTTTTTTTTTTTTAAATATTCAAATTCATATATCGTCATATGGAAGCGAAAACTTTTTCAAGTTACACAGCAGATTTTAAATTAAAAGCTATAAAAAATGGTATTTCATTTAATCTCACATTAATAGTTTACAATAATATCTCATAGTCAATTACATGGATTTTAAATATGCTAATAATTATAGAAGCCAACTTTTTTTTCTCTCTATTTTCTGCCTATTTCAAAGTTTATTCTATTTTTCTCAATGTCTAAAACTTCACTGTTTACTGTAAAACAGAAAACCTTTATTTTATTAAAATACTTAAGATTTTTTTAACTCTTTTAAATTTTCCAGGAAATTTTTTTTACGATACTTTCATACTTAAAAAAAATTATTTGAGAAAAATTCTTTGGAATACAAACACTTTTTGAAAGAGAACTTCTCCACAAATTATTTGCTAATTAAAGTTGAGATCAATATTTAATATTTACAACAATTATAATATTTGAGGTTTATTTGAAAATATGATGGTAGGTATACTGTATAAGCTTTGAATAAACTTTTAAATAGAAAATAATTTATAAATTTATAATATTTTTATACATGAAGGTATAATGTAAATTTAAAAAAATAGCATCAACATTTACGATGCAGGTATTTCATTAATGGGACAATAAATATTTTATTACCCAATATATACATACATTACTATTTATTTTATTTTTACTATTACTCATAAAAGTTATCAAAGCATTTTTAGAACAAAATAAGAGGTTTTATCTTTATTTTATTATTTTTTGTGACTATTCTCAAGTATAAATACATGAAATTTCTAATGTTTTTTCGGAGCTGATTACTTTTATATGTTATGGAATATGTTTCATTTGTGATTAAATAATATAGTTTTTATAAGATGCATTTAACTTTTTAATGGCTTCTATTGTTATTATAAAAGATTAAATATTTTATTCTGATCTATGAAAATTAAAACTTCAACAGTAACAAAATAAAGATAAAATTTCATAAAAGGCATTTTAAATAGTATAAAATAATTATTAATTTGTTATGAAAAATTTTTTTGACATATATCACTAAGGAAATGATTCATAATAAAAATAGTTATTGTAAAATAAATACACAGGGCAAATTATTCTTTAATGACACAAATATATAGATAAAAAACTGACTTATATACCTATCTCTACAAATGAAATCCTTTGTTTTACTATTAAAATACTATATAAAGTAAAGAAGAAAGTTCTCATTTAAAATGACTCAAAGAAAGTGTAAGTTCTGATGCTGATTACTAAGTTCTCAAAGTAATCACCATCAACATCCAACAACTTCTGCCAATGTGTATATAGTTGTGCAATTTCCTTGTAGAAAAACTTAGAGGTTTTGGGCAAAAAGAAGCCCATGAGTGCTTGGTGCAAGTCTGTTTCAATGGTGAAGGTTTTTCATGAAGATATTTGTCTAGGGAATGGATGGTGCAAGGTCAAGTAAGTAAGGAGTATGGTACTAAGTCTCCCAACCAAGTTGTGGTATGGTGTTTCTGGCCACCCTCATGACATGCTGCTTCACATTATCAGACATAAAAGTACACCCTTGCAAGTGCTGGCTTGTTCTCTTACAATGCCAGTTGCACATGTTTCAATTGCTATGAAATATAAGTCCACAGTGACTGTTTGGCCCATTGGTAAAAGCTCATAATGAACACTTGGCGACTAGTTCACCAAATGTAAAGCATGATTTTGCATGGGTGCATTTAAGCAAATTTCTCGACCTGAATATGTGAAACCAATGCCTTGAAATACATTCATTCACAGCACTATCCCCAAATACTTGATATATTCCACAACTTGATGCAGCAGGTGATAAGACCACTTTGAAGTCATGGAGTAGGCAACATTGAATGAGCTGCTTCTACATGCATGTATTTGCAACTGTACTCTGTTTCTCTTTGCTACTGTACAAGCTACAATTGATAAATGTGCAGGGCAGACCTGCTTTTATAATGATCAATATTCATATTCTTGATTGACTGGTGCCTCAATCATGTCATACACTAATTTGCATACTTATTCTCATTTCATTCTATGGCTACGGTATTGCGACGAACTTTCTTGTTTACCTTGTAGAAACATTAAATAGATTTACTTTTCTAACACAAAACTTAAGTTTCTCAACTATACTTTTAAATCAGAATTTACCCTTTTTCATTTTTGGAAATTTCCCATGACAACTTTATTGTAAATGGTTGCACATCAGTTATAAAGAAATCTTTGACCTTAACTGTTGGTGTCAACATAGCAGCCTATAATAAAATAAAAATAAACCAATTTTTTTTATATTATATTAAAGGAATTATTTTTAGCATGACATTTATCTTAAGTATTATACATTTAAGATATAAGAATATAAAAAAAAATTACTTCTATAGAGTTACATTAAATCATTAAGGTAGTACGTTTATCAATCATTAAGTTATATTATGTGGTACTTTAAAACACTTTTCATAATAAATTGTTATTTTGCACCATTGCACAAGACAAATGTTGATGAAATGGAAACTAATTAATATCAATGTATTTTTTAAATATTTATCATAGATAATAGCACACCAAATTATATAACATCAAATTGCAAATAAGATATTAGACTATTAAGCATCTAAATAAAAATTTAAAAGATAATTACCAGTTCAAAAAAATGATCTTTACAGTTGTTTTATACAAATCAACAAAAGCATAATAATGCAATAGAATATTTAAAATGACTTTTAAGACTTCTTAATTAAATCGTTAAAGATATAAAATAATTTTAATGTTTAAATTTTCCCTTCAATCACACTTTTATATTCAGGTTATTAAAAGAATGTGTGCATTCAAATTCCTAAAATACAATTTTGTCTAAATAGGAGAGTTCTATTAATACATCCATTCTAATCATATATTACTTCTGTTATATATATATATTCAAGATAAAATTGTAAAATATGATAAAAATTTTCGTTAGGTCCTAATTTTAACATCAATTTGCATAGAGATTTAATTTGTATGACCAAAGAACTTGTTAAATTGAAATTTGTATAATTGTCAGTACATAAACTTTTAGTTGAAAATTTGATTTTAAAATTTGCATTGCTGATCAAGATCCAAATTTAACACAATGACATACACAAATAGTAAGAATAAAAAGCTTTTGATGCAATTACTTTTAAATAAAAGGAAAAGAACAAAAGGTTATTAATATTGGATTCTTAATTTGACAATGTCAATATTTTATGACATCTGCTTTCAATACTTCATATCACCCATTTTACAAAGAAGAAAAGTGCCATAAACGAACAATAGTTTCAACATATACCTCTTTATTAAATAAATAAAAAAAAATATTGTCAGAAATAGAGATTCCCTTTGTTGAATTTTTCTTTTATATTTATAGGCATGTGATTTTACTTTATACCTATATAAGTAATATTAAATTTTGAATTTCTAAAATTATTGAAATATTAATAAAGAAATTAATTATTTAATTATTCATTTTTTTCAAAATAATGTATAATAGATAACTTACTCTCAATTGATATTTCAAATAATTTTGAAATACAATCAGTATGCTTCTTTATAATCTCAGCATTTAAATTTAATAATTTAACTGTTCAAATTAGTTTAATTAGACAATATTTCAATATTCATTACAAATATAGATTTTATAAACTAAACTAAAATGTGAACAGAAGAGGAACTGTATAAAAAGAGTTAGATTTCTCATTATTTACATGGGAAGGGAAAAATTTTTTTAAGTTTAAAAGTTTCAGAGAAATGTAATTCCACAAATAGTTGCAGAAATTTTTAATTCAATTTATCATGTAAATAGACAATTTTCAACTTTACATGACTAAGTCATCAAGATTAAAGGGAACTATTTTTTGTACTGAGTAAAGTTAATTTCATAAAATATAATTTCTCAACATTAAGTTTACATAAGTTAGATGATTATTAGGATACATTTCTATAACTCAACTGGAATAATAAAGTTTGTAAATTATTATATCAGGTTTAAATAATAAAATTAATAGAAAATGGTAAAATAGTTTCTATATAACTGCTAAAATTATTACTTGAAGTGCACATCCTCTTGCAACAGCTTCATCAAGATTTAATGTAGTGCTAGGTTCCATTTTAAAAACCTGTTTTATTATATTTTTTATAGCTGGAATTCTGGTTGATCCTCCAACTACTTCAACAGCACTAATTTCACTAACTTGCACTCCTGAAAAATAAACATAAAATATTTTGATTTAGAAAATTATTATGAACTAATAAAATAATTTTGATCTTAAAATTTTAAATTTTATGTTTAATGCAAGTTTATACATACGTGATTCAGCAAGCAATCTAACAAACACAGCTTCTACTCTGACAAATAAATCTGCACACAGCTCTTCAAACTTATCTCTAATGCAAGAAATATAAGAATTTAATAATCATCCATATTTATTAATTTACATATGCAGAGAGCATTGAATCAATTTTGGAAAATAATTATTAAAATTAACTCAACTATATGGAATTCTTATAAATTTTTTTGGTTTTAAAAGATAAGGATTTAAAAAAAAATTCAAAATAACATTAATAAAATTATTTTTAACAGTATAAAACAATTCTCATTTGGTTGAACTCCTTAACTGAAATGAAATTATTCTAGCAATCAAACAATGGATAAAATAATATAGCATATACTGCTTCATTTAATAACAAAATGATAAATTGACAATTTCTATCATTTTATATTTTATGATAAAGACTATTGTTAATGAAATAAATACAATTATATGTTACAATAATATATTTCATAATTTAGAAAACTAGTGAATCCATGGTATTTTCTCAGTCTTCTTTTTCAATGAACATAAATAAAAATTAAATGTAGTTTAGGAAACTTAGATTAATTTACAAACATATAATTTTTTTTAATCGTAACTTTTGTGAATGAGTTATTTTTCCAGTCCCCAAGCTGTATACTACTTTTAATTCAAGAACTATTTTACTTAGTTTTTTAATTTTCAGTCTTCATTGCTCATTTGTTTTTAGTTCTTGTATATATTTTATTGCTTGATATTCACAACTTACTAATGAAATTCACAATTTTTTTTATTAATGCATTTTTAGTAAAATTTTTTCTGGAGCTTTTGTGCTCAAACATAATTAAAGTAAAAATGCAATTTTCAATAATAGCTAATAATTTTGTTACACTAAAATACCATTAATGTTTAAAGCCTTAAATAGTTTTACTCTGATTTTTTTTAATTTTAAGAATATTTGAAATAAATTCTTTTTAACTTTTCAAATAATTTATAAAAGTTTATCTGTTTTCATAGCACATTTAGTAATATTTTAAATTCACTGATTTTATTTTTAAAAAGTTGAAAAATTCAAAAAAATAGTTTACAAAACTACTAATTATGAATCCCAAATATTGCTCACCTTAATAATAGGGGAATATTCTTTTATAATAAACTATAGAAAAATTGAGGAAGAACAGAAATGTAGCTTTTTAAATTAGTTATAATCTTAGAAATAACCAATTGAAAACTAATAAAATATTTAAGGGGATGAGTGAAATTGTATAGTGAGTAGGATCTAATTATTGAATAAGGACCAACTCAAGATTAGTCACAAGGAATAGGCGATCTATTATAGTGTCAAACAATAATTAAAACAACTATAATATTTCTTATAAAAAAAGACTTTTAGAAAAGGCCTATGATTAAAACAAAATTTAATTTTGTTTGATTTCTTCATATTAAATTAAAACAAATTTAATTTAATATGAAGAAATCAAACAAAATTATCATAAAAGAAATATCTAATTTAAAGTTAGTGAATAGAAGAATGTTCTTTCTATTGAAAAAAAAAAAAGAGAGAGAGAGAATACATTACTAGCTTAAGATATTTAGATTTATTTTAAGATAACTTTTATTGTGTATAAATCCTTTCATATTACATAAAGCATTGCATTTCTAAATTTATGAAAGATAGTGCTCAAACAATTCATTAAAGTAGATGTTATTGAATTATGTGTGGCATTAATAATCAAGAAAAACAGCTAAAAAGTATAGTTCTAAAAGGGGGGGGAACCCATGAAGGTATTTAAAGTTTGAATAGCTTTCTTTCAATTTATTATCATTAAACTATTAAAAACAAAGTAGAAAGCAATTAAGCTTCAGTAGAGAAATGCATTCAGAATTGTTTATTTATCTTGAAGTTTGAGCAGTAATCTCTTCATTCATTAAAATATTTAGTTAATGAGTAAATTTGGAGAGAAATTTTGAGTGATATCTTATATTTATCACTTAAGTGTTTAATTATTTGAAATAGCTGATTCAAAGACCAGTTAGTATTGCCTGAGGAGACAAAATAGGCAGCAGATATATTTGAACCTAAGCCATCTAAGCTAATCTAATCTAACTCAGTTTGTAGAAAGATCTCATGAGTTATACTCCACCCAAGACAAATAAGTTAACTAGGATTATATTTTATTATAGTAAAGATTAGTTTGACGAAAGTACCAGCTTCTGAGATTAATTACTCAGATTGATAAATAACCAGGATTAATGCAAATGGAAAAACTTTTGATGAGTAAAATGCTTAAAACTGTTACAGATGCTTAGCAATTGAGAAATTTTTTACAAAAAATGATTTGGAAATGGAGCAAGCAAGAGAATATTTGTAGCAATGAAGTAATTACTATAGCTGGAAAAGTTGAAATATGTTACTGTAGTCTGATTACAGCTGTTGAATTTCTAAGCTTATTAACTCCTTAAATTCTGAAAGGGTCTTAAAATTTTTATTTAACAAAGATAAATTAACTAATTAAAAACACATGTAAAAGTTAATATCAAAAGTAAATTTGATAAAATAAAAACAATGATTAAAATATTCACATTATATTTTTTTTTATCACTCAAGGAAATAGCTATTACAGGTGAGTAAAATACTGCTAAAAAGTATTAGCTCTTTCTTTTATACTATTAAGGTACAATAGCCAATATAGGCCCTGCATATTACTTAACAAAATGTTTCTTTTTTCCACTTCAGAAAATGAGTAAAAAAATCAAAAAATTGTAATGGTTAAACTGTTAAGTCTTGAGAGACATTCTCAGATTAAGCAAGTCAAGTTTATCTATGCCTATTTCAAATTTCAGCTAATATTATACCATTAAAATAAAATACTTAAAATAGTCTTTTTAAAATTTAGTTTAATGATTCACCTGTCAACAAAACTGCAAGCAGTATGTAGAGGACATTTTAATCCTCTCAATTAAACATTTTAAACATTATTAAAATTTTAAAAAAGGAAACGAAATCAAAATGAATTGAAATAATTACATAGTAAGCAACTGATGTTTTAATAATTTTTAAAACTCATATTATAGAATTTTGTGATTAGGATTGTTCCTTGGCATTTCAAAGTATAATATAATGCATGACTGATATTTTAAATGTAAACAATTATTACTCAAATTTTCCTATAAAGTTGTTTTAGTCTTTTTAATAATTTATTTATAAATAAACTTTAGTGAAAAAAGTTCTAAAAGAAAATGTAAACATGGAACTTAATCAAATAAATTTTTTTCAAGTATTGTTATAGAGCATGACAAAAATAAAGTATGACATATTAAGTGGCAAAACCAATGAAACAGAGAACAAAATGTTTACCTTTAATAAAAATGCCTATTAATTAAAATCACTATGTTACGCTGTAGTTGTTTTGAAATAATACAGATTTTTTCCTCTTTGAAAAGTCAAATTTTCTTAACACTATATTAAGAGATCTTATATTTTATAGAATAATTAAAAAAGCTCAATAGAAAAGTCTCTTTTTGATCAGAAAAATATTTTGATTAATCAACATTTTTAGTAAGATTTTTAACTTTTAATTTTAAATATTAATATCATAAAATTTAATATGCATTTGACATACATAAATAAGTCTCCTCGAGAGTATTATACTGGTCCCACCTAATTCTGATTAACAGTATCAAGTAAGTTTCTTATTTTTATATCGTATCAGCTTATTTTTAAAACAAATGAATAAATGCTAACATATGTTGTTATACAATCACTTTCTGTACAGGAAATCTAATTCACTATGCACCAACAGTTTAAAATAGGTTCTGAACTATCACAGCATTAATGCCCCATGAATTGAAGGTAAAAAAGTCAATTATTCAATGTTGTTACAGCACGAAAAATAACAAAAAAAGAATTTTTTTAATTGTTAGAATTATTTCATGTGAAAACTAATTTTAAAGAGAATCAAAGAACTGATTGACAATTGTTAGACTAAAGACTTTTCTCTAAAAATTATCACATTACATGTTACTTTTTAATTCCTCTGAAGAATTGAGGGCTATTTCAATGTGACTGTGTTCCAGTTTTAAAAATTAAGTTTCTTTTAAAATTTTAATGCACTTTTCTTAAGACCATAATATAAATTTAGCATCAATACAAAATAGATATCAATATTTTATTTGCAAATTTATTTTTAAAACAAACGCAAAAGAAAACTACAAAAATTAGGATCAAGTAGTTCTACATTATCTACTCTTGACTCATTTATCTACATTAACAAGTTTGTCACTGCTAAAATGCAAACAATTTTACAACTATGATTAATAACTACCAAAAATATTAAATCTGTTAACATAATGTTAGTACAAAATTAAATATACATGAGTACTAAAAACAAAACAAAAATTTAATTGAAAAAAAAAAAAACAGAATTAAATGTAAAAAAATATTTGTTAGTTTTAAATTTGCCTACATTTAATTAGAATTTACAGACAATTATTTGTATATACCATTAGACAAACTATACATAAGCACCTTTCAAAGTAAATTCATAATGTGGGATTACATATATATTTCTTTTTATAGTCTTTATTATTAGATATAAACTGTCTAACTACATGTTATAAAAATTTAGCGAATGGAGGAAAATAAGATATTTTTTAAACTATAACTAAAAACAAAATTCTTTTCCACAGAATAAGAAAAAATTATGTAAAAATGAAAAGTTTTCCAAAAAAGCTTTGATTTCCAGAAATCTTTAAAACTTCTCAACTTGAAATATAAGTGAACACATCTAACTTTTGAATATTATATTGTACAAATTTTGTTTGTCGTTCAAGGCTGCCTTTTTTTTTTTTTTTTTTTTTTTTTTTTTTTTGCACACACATGATGGTTACCAAGGTTAGAACATGCAGTCTAAATAAAATTTAAAATCATTACAACCATCCATTTGCAAAGTGAGATTTGAGTGCATGAGCTGTTGAACCTAAGACTATGGCGAATGGTTATCCTTAAAAAAATTTTTGTGAATTATGACAATGAATTAGTTAACAAGAAACATAATACTACTTTTATTTAATGAAACATTTATTAAAATTATCAGAGCTAATAGTAATGGTTGGATTATCCATAAAAAAATTCTAAAAAGGAAAAAATTATCTAATTAGTTTTTAAATTAGAATGATAGGAACATTTATGAATGAAAACATATTCCATTGATAGAAAGAATGCTTTTATCAATGGAGTATGTTGCTTTAGTAAAGTATTTAATTTAAAGATTTTATAAAAAAATACCTGAAAATGAAGTCATTTAGTGTAAATTATTATATTCATGGTTATTATTCAAATATTTTTATCAAATTAAATCAGATATTTAAATATAAAATACTTACATATTTTTCATTAGAGAATATCTTTATAAAATAAAAATTTTAAAATACTGGAAAATAAATTAAAAAAGATAGTTTTATGACAAATTGTAACAATTAATTTATAAGTGAAATTATTTACCTTCCCATACTGCTACTAACATCTTTATCCTCCATGAAACATTCAATATTTAAAGGTAAAGATTGTGGATTAGCACTAAGCTGTTTTTTCAATCTTTCACATTCTTGGAGGAGACGTACAATAGCACGCCTATTATTTAAAACATCTAAATTATATTTAGTTTTAAATTCTTCACTGAAATACCGAACCATACAATTATCAAAATCTCGACCACCTACACAAGGATCATATGTACTGCATAGAACCTGACAATAGAAAAAATAATTAAATATAACTAAAAAACATCAAGAGATTATATGCTTACTAATTAGTACATACTTTATATTTGATAAAAGTTGCATGAATTATTTAACACATTTATTGAGATAAAAACCAAATTAAAACCAGAGTTTTCCATATTAACAGCAACTTTTAAAAAATTCATTAGAATTATTATTATGATATATTTTCCTTTGCTTTGCAGCATACTCAAGCAATTAAATTCAGCAGATTTAAGCATGATAGCATAAATTTTCATGATGCACAAAAATTATAATTTATGTCACATAAACATAAGTATTGTTTTCAATTAAAAATATATTTAAGTGCAATATAAATCAATTAACATTTATAAACTTAAAAATAACAAAGTAATAAATTTAGAATTCTGCTGCATTTTGTAAGAAAATTTGAGTTTTTAATGCTTTTTCTTCTACCCTAAATAAATTAATAACTGAGCTATCTAAATCATTCAAATTTTTTAAGAAAAACCTTTAACTTTAATAGAATTCAACTGCCCTATAAATAATAGTTCAATGAACTTTATTATTTTTAAGTAAATAAAATTTTCCATGACTGAAATAGGGAATTTTTAGATTTCATGCATCAATTATAATTTTTGTAAAATTTTTAGAGAATTGTGAATTTAAAGTAGAACTTCTCCTTTACAATTCAAATGTTTTACTTTCATTCACAATAAAGTAATTCTATTTAGGTTGTAAACTACACATTTTAATAGGAAAAGATGAATAAATATGAATTTGCACTTGTTTCCACAATATACATTTAAAGGTGAATAAGTTCATGAAATGCTTAAGACATTCAGAAATAAATATTGTTAAGGTTCACAGTGGTTTTAAGGATGAAAATTTCCTAAATATGTTCATGGATTAAAGTTTACCGCTCTTGATAAGCATATTAGATAAAGATGAATTTCAGCTATACTCATACATCAATAATGTTGCTTAGATGAATTTTGTATAATTGACACATAAACAAGGTCATTCATCTATTTAACAGTGCAAAACTTTGACATTTAATGCTTTAAAGTTGAATTGCAAACAGTAATCAACATTTCTTGTAACAGTTTTAAGTATTAAAATAATTCATTAATATGGTGAGAAATGTAAACTAATGTTGTTTTAATATTCCAAACGAGAAATTATACAACATAAAGATAGGAATAATACTATAAAAATAAAAAGAAAGTTTAAATAAAAATAATTTCTACTTATTTTTAATTAAAAAGTTTTCAAAGTTCCAGGTTCTTGCTTAATACTAGTTCACGAATTCCAATAATTTACATACAGGCACACACATACATAAGATTAAAACAAATTCCAAATTTGATTGACATCACTCAACAATCTTCTTCTGCAAATGAGAATCTTTCATCAAAGAGAGAATTCAAGATTCAAACTATCACCAAAGTGAGAATTCAATACAAATTATGGAAAATTTACATTAAAAATGATTTCCTATTATTTTAATATATTTTATAACTAGATGTTACTTTCAAAAAGAAAAACACGTGGTTATTATGGTATTGTTTTAACCTGAGCTAATATAGAATGACATTTCTCACCTTTCCTTTCCAATTGCATGGTAGTTTACAAAACAGAAAACAAATTCTTCTAATTTTTAATACATATTTTAACAGAGCAATAGCATATGAGAAGACTTTGTAAGTTAAGCTTGCCAAATTTTTTTAATCAATTTTAATTTAATTAAATTTTTATTATAATGAAAAATACAAAGATTTGTAAAAATTAAAATTTCCAAGAGAATTAATGCAGCAATGCCAAAATGAAAAAATAAAAATAACCCAATTGATAATAACAATATTTAGAATTGGTGCAGTATATTGTTTAAATAATATAAATATTCTTAGATAGCGAACTTTTCACAAACAAGGTGAAATAAAATAAAGATGGAACTATATATAATAAAAATTTAACAAACTTTTTCCTTTAATAATGAAAAAATTAAGCAAAAGGAAATGCATGGAAAATAATTTAAACTTTCCTTCATAAGTAATAAAATTCATAAGTATCTTTGAAAAAAAATAATGAATTCCTTAACTGGAAAACATTTAGAATGAGTATCTTACGTTCCCCATGAACTCGTAAAAAACAAAACAATGATTTCACAGCTTTGAAGAGTTTTTCATTCTCATTCATCCTTGGAAACTTAACTCCACATTTAAAAAATCATTCCTTTGAAAGTCAATTTAATAAGTAAACATAAATTCCTATAAAATAATTTTAAACTAGTTAAATTTCAAGAGATTTCAAGCGGTAAGAATGTCTTCTTTTTTTTTAAAGTGAGAAATCCAAATAAGGACATTCTGTGCTGAACAGCTGTTTTAAAAGCTGAGAAACCCAAAAAGACAAATTCAATAAAAGAAAAAATTATAAAAGGTGGAAAAACACAAGTTTACAGTAGAAAACACTCGATGTTAGTATAGAAATAAAATTAGAATAAACAAAGAGTGAAAAAAGGAAGACCAAAAAAAAAAAAAAAAAAAAAAAAAAAAAAAAAAAAAAAAAAAAAAAAGCAATGTTAAATTTCAATATTTTTTTTTTTACATTCAAAATGTGCAATTTTAATGCTGTTTAATGAAAGAGTAAAATGATGCAGATTAAAATTAGGGCATTCAATTAAGATACATTATGCTGTTAAAAAAATTTTACAATTTGAACAGAGGTATTCAATCATTTAATAAAATATAGATACCCATCAAACGAGTATGGCTGATGTATAGTTGAGCTGGTTTCAGCACTCCTTATGGGATAATATTCCGAATAAAAGGCTTAAGGCAATAAAATTTGTTTGCCAATTGCTGATTCAAGAAGTTCTACAGCAGAGAATGAATATAGACTAAATGTTTGGTATTGACATAGGTAATTGTTTAGTAAATGAAATCTAATTTCTTTAGCAGCACAATAAGCTAACTCATTGCTAGTAACACTGACATGACTAGGTGCCTAGCAGAAGCGAATTTCAAAACCTTTGAAATACTTCTTTTAGAAAAATCAAGATTTTAATGATCACTCGAAGGAAGTTTTCATGAAAATTAAGCTATTTCAGTGTTCTTACTTTCAAATAATTGTGAAAGCACAATTATATGAATGAAGAGCACTAGGAATGATAACTTCAGGAGCATAAATAGAGCAGGTAGAAGGAAGGTTATAACCAAGTGTTACAATAAAAAATACCACAGCAGACGAAGCTTTTTGCTTTCACTTTCGAAAGCATAAGTATAATTAAAAATAGGGTAATAATCTTGAAATTAATTGCAATGAAAGCCATAAATTTGTTTAAAAACAGGGAAAGAAATATTTTTCTCACTAAACAAAGATAAGTCTTTGAAACAGCATGTATGCAAAAAGTATTCAACAATTACAATTGGAATCACAAAGATTAGCTTCTCTAAAAAAGCATGAATCCTAACACAAAAGTGTAGAATGCAGAAACCTTGAGCATTAAACACAGCCTCTAAAAAATACAGGCAGTCTTTAATAAGTAGTTCATTTTAGAATATCTTCCTGAAACAGTAATTAAGTTTCCCTAAGATTCAAAGGAAGTTGGTAACAAATTACATTGAGGCCACTGACAGGTGAGGTAATAAATGACCCACCACAAATACAAAAGCAAGGCATGGTGAACTGGGTTTAACCAACATAGGTTAAATATTATGAAACACTCTGCTTTTATTTATATTTAACTCAATTAATATAATTCATAATTTGAACCAAATAAAAAAATTATATGTTAATAGAATTCAGTTAAAACACTTATCATTCAATATCTAAATTATTAAAAAGATATAATTGAAAATAATGGAGTGTTTATGTATAGAGAAAAATGTGTTTGAAACAAATACTGATTGAAGAAAATCCTTTAAATAAAGACTGACATGAAAAAAATATTAAAATATTTTTTCATAAGTTTAAACAGTCCCTATAATTTTGTTACAATGTAATGTTTTAAAGTCTATATTTTTTAAAGTAATGATAATTAAAATATTTACCAAAAAATTTTTTAGCAGCCATTAAAATATTTTTTAAGAAATTATCAAATATTTAGCATTGTTTTACACATAATTGTTACATTGATATTAATTTTAAACAAAGATTCAACTGCATTATATCAACAGTAAAAAGTTTGGGGAAATATGCATGAAATTCTCATTACCTGCAATTTTCCAAGGTAAATATCACAAATAGATGCTTGAACAGAGCTATGGCCAATATCAATAAACACAACCTTTTTAGGCTTACTTTCACTTACATCTTGTCTATAAAATCCATATGCAAGTGCAACTATGAAAGAAAACAAAATTATATGATCCTTTATCTAAATAATAAAAGAGAAACCTATTTATTCAATTCAATGGAGTTTAATTAAAAATTTTAGACTTCAATTACAAATGAAAATATTCTTGAATGTTTGTTTTTATTTACAGTTAATTTACATTAATTAAAAAAATGATCTAATGAAAACTTGCAATTATTGATTCGTGTTACAAAGAAAGAATTATCATTATTTCATTTTTAAAAGCAGTATTATTAATTGTAATATTTCTATGTTACACTTTATGAAACATACTACAGTTGATCAGAAGTCCATGAATAAATGTGCTTATACAATAGAATGAATTCAAAGTACTTATTTTTTGATAAAATAGCTAAATTTCAAATCATTTCAAGAAAAATTTTACAATTCAGATATTACAGGTACTAATACTTTTGATTAAATCTTACTAATTACTTTACTTTGTAAGACATTAAATCTCATGAACTTGTTATTTTTCATTATAAACTTTAATATATATTGCAGAGCCAAAAGTTGTAGTAAATAAACAAAAATAAAAGTCATATCATTTGATTCATATTCAAAACACATACTAAATATAAACAAATTAAACATATATTTATTTTTGATCTGAAGTTAAATTGCTTTTCACTATCTAAGGTGTTAAGTTTTAGTTCAGTATTAATTATAAGTAATTTTAATTTGTTTAATTAATCATTCATACAAAATTTATGATAATATTTTAGACACAAACTTGCTTTTAATTTTAACTAATGTTTCATAAAAAAATGTTCTCAGTTCTCAAAGAAAATTTGATGAAATAAGATTAATAACCAAATACAATAAAATATGCTCATGGGAAAATAAAATAGACCCAGAGGCAGCCAGTTGGAACCATGGAACAAGAAAAGACATTTTATTTTACACCTCACACTTGAAATATTTTTGGAACTAAATAAATTTGTAGCATCAATTATAGACTGATAGCAAAGACTTCAGCTTGAAAATGTTGAGCTTTTATGCCATTACTTCAGAGAAATAAATATAATTTTTCCCTCATAGCATGACAGCCTTATTTTTCAAATAAAAAACCTAATGAGAATATATGTGAGGTTATTTAAAGTATAAGATGAGATCTTGGAGTCTTAAATTTTAAAGGACAGTATATCAGACTAGACAACATTTTATATGCAGTCTCGCACATATTGTATGCAGAATATACTTCATCCATGAAATTAGCAGCACATCAAATAATCAATACTTTTACTACTCCTCGGGGAGAGTGACTTTAAAAACAAATTTGTAAGGAAACTGACCTGTTTATTATATATTGGCATAATTTCAACAAACTTATGTATTAATGAGTTTACATGGTCAATTAGTTTGAAGTTTCAATTGGTCATTTGAAAATAAATAATTTAAAAAAAATAATGAAGGGACATCTAGAAGATTTTCAAAATTTATATTTACATTAAGGCATTTTCTATATCATATTGATATTTCTCCAAATAAGAACAAGTTATTAATGATATTTAGTAAACTTCGAATAACTTCTTATGTCTAATAATTAATAGATGGTTACTTGAAGTTATTAATGTGGAATAAGAAAAAGAAATTTGCTCAACTTACGCAGTTTAATTATTTGCTTATAAAATACTCTTTGTATTTATTTCTTCTTTTAAGTAAAACAAATATCAAATGAATGCTTCAATTATTTTATTTAAATTGATTAAACCACAACTTAAATTTTTATTGTACTTTTTAAAACTGATTATATTTTTATTATGGAAAAGTTTATTATAATAAAACTTATTCATAATTAAAATATAAAAAGCTTTAAAGAATACTCAGGCAATGAAAGTATAAGTGATGAATTAGCTTTGTGCACATACACTTAAATTACTCATGCCTTATATTATTTTAATATTATATTTTAAGATTGTCTTCCTTTAGAAAGATTAATTTCGTAAAATTCCAGCAATTTTTTTCATTCAGGAAGAATTTAAAAATCTTTATTTAACAGGAAACAACATTACTCTTAAAGTGATTTACTCTACCAATTGTTGTAATTGGTAAGAGATGTAAGAAGTTTTTTCAAATTTAACTTAAATTTATTCAAAGAAAATGAAAAAAAAGCAATTTGAGAACAAAAATTTGTTATACTTTATTTCCCACTGGTTATGAAATGTTTGTCACTAAAATTATATTTGGCTACTGATATTTGTCAAATGGAATATTAATACTCAATGTAAATATTTCAGGGTGAACTAGGAATTTTTAGTAATATACTTGAAACATTTAAAAAAAAAATTATACACATATATAAACATTTTGGATATATGCTGCAATCAATATCAATGTTTTTCAAATCATGCAATAAGTTCTCTTTGAGAGCTATGAGAATTAATGAGAATGAGAATTAATTATTGGATACTATTTGGAATAACTACCGTATTTTCCTGTATATAATCAACAGCGTCATATTATCCGCACGGTCATTTTTTCGAGCGAAAGGAAAAAAAGCGTCGCATAATCCGCGGCAATTTTTCCCGGCAAATAGTCTAAAACATGTATTGCTGATAATATGGGTGTCACATAAAATAAAAAAGATGCACAGTAGGATTAAAAATTTAATAAATTGTATAGAAAAAAAAGCATTTATTATGAAAAATATCAGTCTAGATCCACTTCATCACTAAGTGCGATAAACTTGAGATGAAAGCACGAGTTTGATTAAGAGCGATAATTTCGAGAAGATTCTTGTAAAACTTATCGGTATTTAACTAATATCTTTTAAAACGATGTTAGACATATTTAAATTAATATATATTTGCTTCGTTAATATTTAAATGAAAGAAATGGATTATTTACAAAGTGCATATTTCATACAATTTTTTTATACCGCGTGTGTTTTGTTTTTCACTTCACATTAATACATTTGACGTCCTTTTTTTTTATTTGCTTTCGCTACAGCTTTTAATTTAAAACCTGCATTGTAACATAAAAGTTTTCACTTCCATATGATGATATACGAATTTGAATATTTTTAAAACGAAACAGCTCACGTCAAGGCGAATTGCACATTGACGTTTGCGAATTTACAACAGTAATATCTTTAAGAGGAACCGAATTCGTTTTTGAACATAAATGAACAAAGCTGATTATTGTTTAAATAATTCGGGTGTATCTTGGCACCACCTGTTATTTATTTTATGAAACATAAAGAGTATTTCTTTCAAAACTTTCATGTAAGCTTTTCTGATGGTTTTTTATCAGATTATCCATGACGGCGTATAATACGCACAACGAAATTCGGAACTTTTTTAACACATAATCCGCTGATTATATACAGGAAAATACGGTAATTGAATTTCTATTTAATAAATAGCAAATAAAAGGTATATTTGTATGAAAATTCATATCTAATATATGAAATTTAATTATTTTAATAAATAAGAAAGAGTAATGAAAATTTTTGTAAGTTTAGAACTATTTATTTAGATTCTATAGTAATAGGGTAATCAAGGAATCATTTTAACATACCTGCAGCAGTCTCATTTAATAATCGTAACACATTTATATTTGCTATCTTGCAAACGTCTAACATAGCTCTTCTTTCAGCATCACCAAAGAATGCAGGAACCTGTGATGATTTTTACAATTTTACTAAGAAATCAATACCATTAAAAAAAAAAAAAGCAATACATTAATTATTTTGACATATAACTGCATTAACTATTTTACCACATTAATATATGTGTATTTTACTTATAAAGTAGAAATAGTTAAAAAGATAATTTTCTACACTTATTTGCAGTAAAATGAATTATATTGGGGTAAAATTTAAAAAAAATTGTTAGATAAGCTATAAAAAAATATTTAATTAAATAGATGTTGCATATTTGTAAACACATACAAATAAAAGTTTAAATAATTGGATTTATTGATATTTAATTAAATTAGAAATATTACAAAATATATTTGAAATAACTAGAATAAAATTAAACATCTGAGCAGAAATAAGCTTCTAATAAGGAACTGCAATATCTTAAAAAACTACTGTACATAATTCATTAAAAACTTAATAAGTAATATAACAGCAAATTTGTATGTGCCTTATTTCTCTTTTCTTTGCAGATTTTATCAAAATGTTAATATATGCAATTCCTAAATATATTTTTCTCATGAAAACATTTTATGAAAACAAAGGCCCCACTGCAATTGCAAGAGTTTAAAGTGCATTTCAGTTTTGACCAGAAAATAATTATAGGGTTGAGAAATTAACAGAACATAGAAAATAGTTGCAAGAGGAGCACAGATACTAGGAAATATGCTGAGCCCCAATGTCAATCAAAAGGCAACTATCTGAAAATGTGAATAAACAGAAGTACAAGCACGAAGCTCACAGAAAACAACCAAAGGAATAGCTTAGGAATTCAGCATTAAAAAGTAGTTTACATAAAATTAACAGTCAATAAATTGAAACTCTTTCTGTATAAAGTCTGTATAAGTATTTGCCAATGCTAAAATGGGCCACATTAACAGCCTCATTGATCTGACGACAGTTTAATTTCATAATGAACTTCATTTTCCTCTCAATGGCTAAGTCAAATAACAATGCTGGCACAATTGAGGATAAAAGCATTCTCATTTTGAAATCAAGCATTCACTACATCCACTGTATGTCATTGTCTAGTGTGTAACCCTCAATCTAAGGAATAGTCAAAATCATTTTTTGTTGATGGAACAGTCACTAATAAACAAAAGAGTGACACACGTGCCAATTTGTTTTATTTCAGCCATTCACAGTAAAAATGTTTATGCAAGATTGGAAAAGTATTTTTCATGTGTTCTTCCAATAGAATCACACAAATCATGTGATTAAGCTGAATTATCTAGACTGCAAATGAATAAGCATTAATGTTTGTGGGTGTGGCTACCTTATACTCCTGATTTCAATCCACATGAATGGTTTCTGCAGAGAAATCTTAAAGACAAAGTGAATTCATAGAACCAAGACAGTTTCTGAGCTGAAGCGTGAGATTCAAAGACAAATCATGGCCACTAAGTGCGAACACTGAAGTCTACAATGCATATTTTTTTATGAAAAATTAAATGTTTGGTATAAAATACAAATAATAATATCATATGAAATGACAAAAAACAGTAAATATTATGCATTAAAAATATTTTTAGTTTTTTGTTATTTCATTTGTAAGGTACATTTTTCTGGGCCCTCCACAAAATAAATCATAGAGAAAATTAAGATTAAAGAAACTCATTTTGTGATATCAACATTTACAGTACAAAATTATTGATTAAATAGCGATATAGTGTGAATTTGTTTATATCATAAAACTATAAATAAAAGTTTCTAAAAATTTACATAAATATATATATGTTTACACTGTAGATGCTTGTTTTTACAAACCCCTACCTCATGAACACTCGTGATTTTACGTTCTATTGGCTGGTCTCTAACATTAATAATTTTGATTCCTCTTTACAAACTACATTTTGAGAAATTCTTTATGAGCTACCTTTTATAACCTTTTTCATTTGCATTAATTTATATGTTGTTCATTTTTTAATTTTATGGTTCAGAAGCTTGGAGCAATTATTGAAGAATCTTCAAATTATGGATAAATGGAACATTAAGTTAATTAATCAGAGCAATGAATAAAAAATAGTTTTGATCCTAAAATCGAAATTGAAGGAAAATATTTTTTATAAATCCCAGAATGATTTATAACAGATTTTGGGCTATTAATTGATGTTAGCCTCAAGTATGATTCACTCCAGATTTTTTGAAACAATCCATGTGGAAGGTTCTCCCTCTCAAACTTCCAGCATTGCATGCATTTGAATACAATTAATAGCATAAAATACTTTGGAAGGAAAAATAATGTCTTGGAATAGTCTTATGAAATTGACATTCTAGACGGAATATTCTTGTAAATGTATGATTGGAATGAAGTTGAACAAAAAAATATCTAAGTCATTTTGACTAGTGATCATTATTAAATAGACTGTAACTCACGAAAAACAAAATGTTTATGTGGTAACTTTATTGAAGATAGTTATATATTCACCAGCTTCAAAAAAGAAACCTACTACTCTCTGAAATTTCACTTCAGGACTTTTTGAGTCTGGATCCAGTAATTTGTATGTAAGAATTATCAAATGAAATAATTGAGAACACAATAAATGAGAATGAAAAGAATTTTCAGATCAAAAACATGACCAAAATGACTTGGTGCTGTGACCATCTGCAAAACAAGTAGATGAATGGCTAACAAGATTAAGGTACTTTTATGAGAACAAGGAAATGCTTTTCTGCAATAAAACAGTGTTTACTTTAGCTGATCTTTCCACAGTAAAATGAAAGTAAGAATTTTTTTAAATTATTGAATTTTATTTTTATGTTTTTTTATAATGCACACTAAATAACATTTTCTAATATTTTATTAAGAGAGAGAGAGCAATGTAATAAAAAAATAATCTTTTCTATTAACATTTTTTTTTATATTATGAATTTATGATTTTAAAAAATATATTTTACCAGTCCCTATGTATTTATAAAAAAAAAAGCATCTACTGTGTGTGTGTGTTTATATACACACACAATATGCATTATTTTTATTTAAATATATGATCAACAAAGGAAGATATTTGGGAGTATTAATGTTTCAAAAGTAAATTATTATTAGAATAGAATTGTAATACTAATTATTAATAATTGTCAAAAATCATGGCTTGAAATAAATAATTCATTGAGTATAGCCAAATTAATTTTTTTTTTTTTTATCAATTCTAGATCAATTATATAGCTTAGTCTAATGTAATTGCAACTTGATATGTTGACTAGTTTTTTTATGAAACAGAAAGTCACAAATTGATAGTCCATTAGCAATAATAAATTTTTTTTTTTTATCATTTCAGGCTTTGTATAGAAATTTAAATTTATCTTCACATTCTTATGGAATATCATTTTCTCTAAGTACCCATGAGTTTCTTGAAGCATACGAATTTACATAAGAAGAAATTGATGCATTAAAAATTTATTTTGGAGCAAGTTAAAAAATTTAGAGTTTTATTTCACAGGAAAAATTCAAGATTAGAAATCCTGCTATTTTAACATAACAAAAATCTGCATTAGCATAAAATTTTAATCCTACATAACTAAATATTAGTATTTCATTCTATACATTTTTTAAGCTTTAAAATTTGTAATGTATAAATTTTCAATAAAGTTTAAGCAGAAAAATAATTATACCATTCTGATTGGTAAAAGCATTTTTTTAGAAAATAATAAGTCACCAACATTTAATCATTTGAACAAAAACAGAATTACAATAAATATCTAATTACCAGAATTTAAATATATCAATAAATATATTACTCTCACCATGTATCATAAATATGTTGATTATTTTTATAACCAAATCAAAATTCCTAAATATTGTGCAGAAAACAATGATTTTCAACAGTATGAATAGGAATAGAAGCAATATTTGTGTATTAAAATATCTTTCAAGAATAGAAAGTTTAACAACTAATTGTAATAATTATATGCTGAATGGTTTGAATTAATACACAATTTAGTACTTAATAAATTATGATGAACAAAACAAAAAAAAAAAATACTTACTGCTATTACACAATCTACAACTTTACTTCGATATGCTGTTTCTGTAATATTTTTTAATTTTGTTAAAAGCATTGCAGCTATTTGATTAGAAGTAAACTTGGCTTCTTTCCCTAAGTATTCTACCTAAAAATTAAAGAATTCATGTTAAGATCAAACAAAAAAATTAATCTTAAAATAACATGTTTACTTAATAAAATTACATACATTTTTTTAAGTAAACAAATCAAATTCAAAATAAAATTTGACTATCTGGACACAATTTTCACAATGGAAACCACATATAGTACTTTTTTATCTGTGCAATTCTAGTAGGAATTGTAAGTTTTGCTAATATTGCTCTACATCATTCTACATAATACTGGAATATTAAATAAAGTATTGCATCAACAAGATTCACATAAAATTTTTAACTAAATTAAAGAAATATTTCAATATAGTTTAATCAAAAAAAGAAATTTTCAGAAGATATACAATACCTGTACTATTATAATTTCTATGTTGAAGAAATTATATTCTAGGTTGTTTATAAGTTAATAAATCTTTAAATAAATGCATAATTTATACATAATTAAACTCAAAATTTGGATTCTTGATCTCTATTTTATAGCTCTACATATATTGCTGAGCAATTTAAATTACTTTAAATATTTCCTATTCTATTCCATAAATCACACTGAGATTTGTTTGGCACATCATAGCAACAAAGTTGCTACCCATTTTAAAATATAACATCTATTAGATTTTAATTTCAACAATACAGGTTGTCTGCTCAAAAATTATATAGTTTTTTTAGCATTCTAGAATTCTTTGAATAATATTTTGAACTAGAAATTTCATAAAAAAAAAATGATCACTAAATGGAAAGAATATATTATTTTTATTTTAAAATATGTACTGTATTTTCCTGTATATAATCCGCACGTTTTTTCCAGGAAAAGGAAAAAAAGCGTCGCATAATCCGCGGCAAATTTTTTTCAGCGAATAGTCTAAAATATGTATTGCTGATAATATAGGTGTCGCATTAAATAAATAAATGCACAGTAGGATTAAAAATTTAATAAATTGTATGGAAAAAAAGCATTTATTATGAAAAATATCAGTCTAGATCCAGTTTATCTCAAAGTGCGATAAACTTGAGAAGAAAGCACAAGATCGATCAAAAGCGATAAATTTGAGAAGAGTCTTGTAAAACTTATCGATATTCAGCTTCTAATAACTTATAAAATGATGTTAGACATATTTAAATTAATATATATTTGCTTCGTTAATATTTAAATGAAAGAAATGGATTATTTACAAATTGCATATTTTATACAATTTTTTTCATACCACACAAGTTTTGTTTTTCACTTAACATTAATACGTTTGACGCCATTGTTTTTATTTGCTTTCGCTATAGCTTTTAATTTAAAATCTGCAGTGTAACTTAAAAATTTTTGCTTCCTTATGACAATATACAAATTTGAATATTTTCAAAACGAAACAGCTCACGTCAAAGCAAGTTGCAAAATGATGTTAGCGAATTTACAACCGTAAAATCTTTAAGAGGAACGGAATTCATTTTTGAACGTAATTGCACACAGCCGATTATAGTTTAAATAATTCAGGTGTGTCCTGGTACCACCAGTTATTTATTTTATGAAACAGAGTATTTCTTTCAAAACTTTCTTGTAAGCTTTTCTGAATAAGATTGTTTTTTATCAGATAATCCGCGGCGGCGTATATTACGCACAACGAAATTCTGAACTTTTTAGCACATAATCCGCAGGTTATATACAGGAAAATACAGTATTATTAATTCCACAAAATAACCACTAGAATGCAAAGCAATTAAAATATGGTAAAATTGGAATTAGATGCATGAAAAGAGTAAATACCTTACAAAAAGATATATAAGTTATAAAATCGATAATTTTCTAAAATATAAATAACACATTTTAATTACTATATAATTAATTCACAAATATAATTTATAATCAATCACAAGTGAATTCATATTTAAAAGATATATACATACCACAAAGCCAGCATTTCCATTTTGAAAATGATATACAGGATTTGGTAAATATGACATTTGGTTTTGTAAAACAGAATCTCCATACTTATGTCCAATTATACGTTTAAAATTACAAACTGTATTTTTTAGATTAGTAATAAATTTGTTTTTTGCAGATGTCCCCAAATCTCGATTTGTAGGCCCAAATGCAACATAGGATCTGTATAGAAAAAATATGCTTTCAGTTTAAAATTTTAATAAGATAAAACAATTTCATGGAAACATAATTAAAAATTATAAGTAAAATCTTTTATAACTACAAAAATATTAATATTATCAATTTAATATTATTTTTATTGGTTTATTTGATTTTTGGCAATTTTTTCACTACTTACAAACCATAGTTAAATAAGTAATTACAGAATTATTCAAATCAACTCTATTTTTTAACATCAAAAAATTTCAGTCAAAAAGTTTTTAATATAATAATTGATAGAAATTATTAACTACAAAGATTCACCACAAAATTCAAAAGGATTTGAAACTTTTATTAACTTATTGTAATTTTTTTCTTCATTTATATTTTGTCTAAAACTAATATTGTTAAAGTGTATATTCATCAGAGTATGTGTGCATAGTTTTAAAATTTAAATTTTATTATTTTACATGAGACTATATTCTTATCAAATTTTTATGGTACATAATAAATATTTTCAGTAATTGGAAGGAAGGAGTTGAGAAGGTGGCAGAATCGCTTGATTTAGCAATCGTGCCATTTTCAACTACCTTAATTAAGATCTGAATAATTTTTTTTTTAATTTTTGAAAATTTTTTCAATTTTTTATTAAGAAAACTTTAAATAAATAAATTTTCGAAGAATTATTTTAATTTCTTTAATTTTTAATTTTAAGAATTATTTTAAGAAGATTTTGCAATAATTTCCTTACACTTTAATTGGTGAGTTTTGAATGCTTTCCTTAAAAATATTTAAGAAAAAATAAGTCAATTTAGAGAAAAGAAACATGATTTTTTTAGAGGTTACTATCAGGCACAGATACAATTACAATCTCTACCTTTTCAATGGACTCAGCTATATTCATATCGAAATTATACGATTCATAAAAGGAATCGTAAGGACAAAGGAAAGGCATGTCTAACAACAGCAATATACTTTTTCTATTCAATTGATGGGTAACATATTTTAATATGAAACCATACAATTAAATTTGTTTTGTTTTTAGCAATATAATTACTCGGTACATATAAGGTTGAATTCAAGTACACCTATAATTTAAAATGGATTCTGAATTTCTGTATGTACCTGTGCTTGCAATGGGAGTCAAACACCACAAGTCTAGTTCAACCATTATTGAATTTAATTGTAGACAGAAGAGTTTAATCATACTGCTGCCAGTTTGACATGATGCAATTAATAAAGAATATGAAATAGCAATATTTCATATATTTATAATTGTTATTGTTTTCTTTTCTTTTACTTAATTAGTTCTTGCTGAAATAAGGATGGGAAGAAATACTTGTAAACAGTACTTTGTAACCTGTAATTTAATTCAACAATCTGTGTAAACAGAACATTTTTTTCCAAATACTTGTTACTTCCTGTAACAAAGTTAGTGAGGGACCGGGTATGTTTTCAAGTACAGAAAAATCAATGACTAAGCAAGTACTTGATTGTTACAAAGTAGTTAGTTGTTACTGCTGTTGTTAGTAGTTAGTAATCAGTTGTTACTTAACAAATACATATTCACTGATTACTTTATAACAAGCACATACTCACTCAGAAAGAAACTGTTTCAAGTAAAGAAGAGCCAATGACAGAACTAATTTAGCAACCAAATAATAAGAGTATCAATATATACTGATGAATTAGTAGGTGAGTTAATATTTAGGCAATCGCTTCCTATGAGAGGGAGAATGGGTAGGAGAAGGTAAATGACAATTGGCTTAGCTAAAAAATAGAAGTGATTCTTTTGAATTGTAAGATCCTTTTGAGTTGAAGTTGGGAACTGAGAGAATGTAATGAATTTTGAAATAAATTTGTTTTAATATTTTTATTAATAATTTATATAATTATTAATAATAAAAAATTATGTTATTTATAAATATAAAATATAATATATTAAAATTATTAATTTAATAAATTTGAATGAAAATATCGAATTGAAAAATAAAAATAAATGATACTCTTGAATAAAATAAGCATTTTGATTCATTTTATTTTGATTAATGAAATGAATAAATAAGTTGGGAAAATCAATAATCGTGGCACAATTATATTCAGTGTTTACCATTTCCCCCCCCCCCAAATATATCAAGTTTTTCTTTAAATGTAAGAAATACCTGATATTTTTATAATGTATTTGAACAATTTTTAATGGCTTTTTTTTTAAGATTATAGTTTTATTTTATTTTTAATTTAATTTTTAAAATGTAGTCATTTTCTTCTAAATTACTCTGTTAACTTTAACAAAAAATGAATGGAATTTTTTTTATTCCCGTTTCAAAGATAATTTTATAATATTTTTAAAAGTAATTAATAAATACTCTTAACAAATATAATTTCAATTTTTTTTTCTTTTCAAAATGTTTCTCACCATTAAAAACTAGTCAGTTATATAATTACATAAATTGTCATTTTGAAAATGAAAAAACATTCAGAGAATGAATCAAAAAAATGTTTCATGTAAATAATTCACTTTATAATATCTTATAAAAATATTTTATACTAGAGAAATAAATTGTGATATTTTTCTTTTAAATTTATTTTTCTCTGGTGAAACATAATTTATTTGAATTATTCTAGACGAAAAAATTATATGTATGAGTTTTTGTTTAACATCATGCTAATAATATTTATTATGGCTTTATTAATTCCTTTGTTTTATTTCACAATATTTTGCCTTAAAATATAATTATGGAGTTTAAATAATAAGTTAAATATAACTATGGAGTCAAAATATAATTAAGAGTTCTTTTACATTTTTACCATACAATTAGTTATTATTTAATGCAAATGTAGTTTTAAATCTAGTAAAGGTATTTTATTCATTTTAGTTTAGAATTTTGAAATGAAAAATAAAATATTTAAAATAAGTCAGTTTTTTCTTTTTTTTTTTTTTTAATTATACAACCATGTGTATTTTTTAAATTATGGCTTAGTGAAAATAAAATACATGTATTTTTGTTCCTCCAATTTGTATTAAATATTTCATTACTCAATATTTTAAAACATCATAAAATTTAAATTTTTGGTACAACTGTTTTGTATTTAATGAATTTTTATGCAACTACAAAATTTACCCTAATATAGAATAATCATATCTAACACATTATTGAAAATTTTAATTGCAAAGCTACTTTATATATCTATAAATTGCTTAAGATTTTTAAAATTAAGGCAAGATATGTGAATTAATGCAATTTTTATTACAGAAAAACTTAGTTTATCTACTTCATAATATAAACAAATGAACGTTTTTCATAATAAAAATTACTATTTATTATAATATCAACAAATATTACTATGATTGTTCCCCTTATTATTTAATAATAGAATGTAAAAAATTTTAAAAGTTGATTTTTTTTAAAAAAAAATTGTATTTTTCTAAAGAAACATTTAGAATAATGGCGCCAAAAGGATTATACGAAATATTTCCAAGAGTACATAAAGAATATATTGCACACTTCTTTTATATTGAATATTATATTATATCTTTTATATTATTTAGTTGAACAGTCTTGCAAAAACTTTAATGTTTACAAATTTAAACAATACTATATTTATTAGTTTAAAAGGCAAACACGTGCATCACTAATACATTAATTTATTTATATTCGTCGTGATTAATAAGTGACGATTTTATTAATTGGTAATCCGCTGGCGTTACAATCGTAGCTATAAGATAACGTATATAAGAAACACAAGACATGCAATTCTTAGATTGATATAATACTTTTAACTTAAATAAAAGTAGATAAAGTTTATAAAATATAAAATTTTTCTCAGTTTTCCCATAATTTCGGGATTTAGAACTCCAAATTTATGTATTTAACGCTTGAAGAACCATTAGAATTTAACAGAGCATTATCACTCAGATGTTCCAATTTTCTAGAACATTTCCTTAAGGTAAAACAAAATAAAAACAAAGTTTCAGAGGACAATCTAATCTTTTTTTCTCATTTAACATAATACATGTATTCAATAAATATATAGATAAGAAAAAAATATTTTGTAGATATTTCAGCAGAAAACCGGCTTTACTGTAAATTAAAAACTTACGGTGTTGCGCGCTGGCTATAATCATTTGTAACTATTTCAATTCCTCCAGCTCTGGGAACAGCAACAAAACAATTTTCATTGCCGAAATCAATTCCAATTGCAGACATATTAACAAAGTGAAAACCAAGTAGTCAAAGAAAAAATGGAAACGAGTATTAATATCTCTAGACAAATTATAATCAAAAAAAATGATCGCTCATTTCCAAACACAGGCAAGATTGCTCGTCTGCTACTTAAAGTTGAGTAGGCACAAAGCCGGGAATAGTGCATGTTTAAAGTTAAAAACTTGACAAACGTCATCCTACGATATCAAATCAAGAACTGTTTAAGGAAATTTTTCTAATATAAGACAGAGAAGTTAAATAATTAATTTTACTCAAAATTCAAATAATTTATTAACATTATATCTTTTTTTAACTATTTCAGGCGAAGGAAAGTATTTTAACTTTTCATCTTTCAAGGTATCACTGATACCAAAAAATTCTAAATAAAAAAATATAATCTTCCCTTTCACGTGAAACTCAATTTAATTTAATATTTGATGAAAATAATGTAATATCATAATTTGTATTTCAGTAATCACATTAGTTCATTTGTAGTTGGATTCCTTTAGTGAAATGTTGATATAAATTTTCTAATGTTCCGTGACGAAGAATAAATTTATCTTAGATCATTATTAGAAATTTACTGTTCATATTTAATGTGTTATAAGTGCACGTAAGGATATGTGGTTATGAGAAATTCATTTCCATAAATTGAAGAGATATTATTATAAACACTGATTTACCTGTACATTCCATCTCGAATGATTTTTTCAAAGTTAAAAATATCTTGGCTGGCATAAGCAGAAATAAAAATATTTATCCGACCTTAATCAAAACAAATGGCGGCTATCTTAAATATTTCTAATTTCAAACTGAAATTTTATAATTATAAAAACTGCTCCTTGAAAAAAAACTTTTAAAGGGCACTGATTTTAAAGAAAATCTTAGTGAATTTATGAAGAATATCATCTAGAGGAAAAACTCTTAATTTAAAATAATCTATTTGGTCTTCCTTATGAGGAACACAAGTTCTTTTTGTAAAAAATCTCTTGAGAAATAAATTCCTGTTTAATAATAACGAATTGCTATTAGATTGATTATTAAAGACATACTTGCTTATTTATGACGTTATGAGCAGGCTACACAGTCATTCCTTACAGGTTAGTATTAATGACATAAGACGATTTCATAGCTTTGCCTAATTCATAATTGCAAATGTTTAAATTTTTAATGAAATGATTAGGTAAGATAAGCTCAAAAAATCTATTGAATTTATTCTGTATTAATTTTAACCGATCAATATTGTTTGATGATTTTGTGCATCAAATCTATTTTTTTAATTTTAGTTCCATTCAAGCTTTATATTGCTCATTCATCAAAATATTTATTGTATCAATGCAGTTTTACTCTTTTAATAAGTAATGTTCTTTTAATTTTCATTTTATTATATGGCTTAGAATTTTATTTATTTTAAGTTAATTTATATTCAATTAGGACAGATTATTTCAAATACTAATCTTATAAGAAGGTAAATATAATTGCCTCTCTGAGTATTTGTTGGGTAAAACTATATTTTAGATTGCCCCTTTAGCAAACATGGTGATTTTTGTTTGGCTATCGATTTTATAGGCGATTTTTTTTTTCCCACAGAACAATCAGTTACTCTATTGCAATCAGAATACGATTGGGTTTTGCCCAGCTTGGGGAGAATCAAAGGGGCACCCTAAAGTATAGTCTAACCATTTGTTGAATATTGAGCTTAAAGATATAATGTGATATTCCTGATAGAATATATATTCTGATCTATGTCATTAATAATCTCTCATTGGAATAAACAAAATCTGACAAACATAATATCTCAGGAACAATTTCCCTCAAATACATATTTACAATATTTGCTATCAGTAGTAATAAGCTTAGTCAAACTATATTTAAGGGTGCCTCGTTGTCTAACTTAGTGATTTTTGTTTGGCTATTGATTTTATTGATGGTTTTTGTTAGCACAGAACAATCAATTGTTTTGTGGCAATCAGAATACGATTGGATTTTGACCAGCTTGGTGATCAGCCATGACCACAACTTGACGAGAATCTAGGAGGCACCCTAAAGTATACGCTACCCATGGGCTTTTTTCCAGGAGTGCTGGAAGTTAAAACCGTTGAATTTTATATGAATTATTGTTGACATTGTTTTTTCATTAGCTTGTTTTTACTTTTAAATATGCTTGTTTTATTAATAGTTTCGAACCAGTTAATTATTTCTTTTCTGTAAAAATCTATCCTTAAGTGATACCTTACAGAATATATCATTTATCAAAAATACATAAGATCAAAGAATTTAAAAAGACATTGAAATGTCATGTATAATTTAAATAAAATAGTTAATCTTTATTGAATTATGAATATTTTTGTGGTATGACATTTATATAAAATTTAAACAACTTATTGAATATAGGTGATTTAAATTAAATTTGCTATTATAAAATATTTTATATTTAATAAATAGGAAGTGAAGGAGATCAGTTACAATATATTGAGAATATATTTTCAAAGATACATATTGGTAAAATGTTATAAATCTTAAAACACTTTTATTTTATAAATTTAAATCTTGTTAATAATGAGTTCCACCTTAGTTTTTTCCATTGAAATATTCGAACATTTATAAGATTATTTTTTAAACCAAATTAACTGTTTAAATTGGATTCTAAAATGGAAAACATTCTTAGTACAACTTGAAAATAGTATTCTTTATTTATTTAGAAGAATCAGTAACATATTTTAATATTTAATTATATAACTTTATCAATATATTTTAACAATTTCAATGGATTTATTTTTATTATAATTATAAATAAAAAAAAATTCATTTATAAACAAATTGTTGCATGTCATGACATTTTGAGAAATGATTATGTAAAAATTTTAATCTAATATATCTTGAAAAAATTTTGCAAATTAGTTTTATTTTTTCAAGATATAATATTAATTATACTCTCTAAAGCCTAATTGACTAAACTTCCTTGAAAATATCTAAGAGACTTGGTAAAATTTTTATAAAGCTTCTTTTTAAATTTTGATTGCAGTATTTGTAGTTAATTTAAAACATAATTAATGGTTATTTGAAATCTCTGTAAAGTTACTTATGATGCAATGTAATTTAAGCAATGCATGATATTTGCTCTTGAACTCTTATGAAGAAAGGAGCATAGGGATATTTTCATCTTTTTAAAATTGTCATCTGTGCTGTTGCTGTAAGAAAAAAAATTACTCATGGTATTGGATACCCCTTTCTTTCTACATTCTTAATGTTATGTGTTGTTTTAAAAATGCTAACATTTACTATACTATTTAAAATTTTTTTTAAAATATTGTTTTTGCTCTCTGGCGAATATGTTTTCACTTTTCCCATTACGTTTCTTGTAGAAAATACATTGGAGCCTGGATGAAAAGGATTTTAGCCTCAATATTTAATAACTTTGTAATTAATGAACATTTTAAAGTATTGTATTTAATTTTTTTTTTAAATTAATCTATGCATGAAACTCCCTTTCATGTTGTAAAACATATTTTAAAGTTAATGTTTGGTAAATTATTTTTAGTCTCTAAATATTTATATGTTTAAACAGCAGAAATTCAAGATTTCAAATTTGAAATAAAATTTTAATCAGAATATGTCACACAAAACATACTTTAATCAAGTTCAGCTTCTTGCTTCATTCTATTAATTAAATGTTTGTCTTTTCAATTTATAACTAGATGGAATTTCTGATATCTAAGTATGCATTTTTCCCAGATAAAATCAAAACAAGCTAATCATGTGGTAAAGAGTAAATTATAAATTTATTGAATTAGTTGTAAAATTATCTAAACATATTACAATATATTCAGTTAATACTTGATGAAATCAAGTTTATAAAATGATTTAGAGAATAGACTTAGATTGATCCAGATTAGAAATGATTAGAGATAGAATTATTGTTTTATTATTAAAATCAATTATTCACTACTTATAAACATTTTAATGCTCTTGCCCCCATTGAAGTGTTTTTATATTATTTTTAGGATTTCACCTTGCTTGAAGAAATAGGATATGGCGGCTTTGCAACTGTCTATAAAGCTCACTGGTTATCAGAGAATAAATGTGTTGCACTTAAAAAAGTAAGATATAAACATTTTATTTAATGTTATAAAAAGGTTTCCTATAAATTTTTCCCCATTTTTTAGATAAAAACTATTTTATGCAGGCTAATAATTTTGATTCTTCTGGGGGGAATCAACTAGTTGTTCTTAATTATCAGATAGTAACTGAGGGTAAATTGAAATAAATATCTTTTATTGGTCAGACAAAATTTATATTTTTTGTAACTTGAATATTTTTCTTTTAAAGTACTGATATACCTTTATAGAAAAGAAATATGCTGTTTTATTTTGTAACATTATTTTATTTAATATTTTATTTTATAAGCTGTATTTCCTTTAAATCCTTAATCATGTAATGTTAGCTTAGTCATATATGTTAGCTTAATTTTTCTTCTCATTGTAAAGATTGCTTAAATTGTACTTATCCAGGGCTTCTACGTTAGAAGCCTCAGATATCAAATAATATAGTTCATAATATTGAAGTGTTATTTTAAATATAACTTAAAAAATAAAAATAATAAAACCTTTCCAGCCTAGATGTAATAATTATTTTACTTCTTAAGAAGATATGGAATTATTTTAATTGTATAAATACCTTGAAAATTTGCTGATATTTATTTAAGCATATTAATTTTTATGTATTTTGATATTTTAAAAAAATTAAAAATTTAAATGATTTTAAATTAACTGAGAATTTTGCAAAATAACCATTGAAATAAATTTGGAAAATCAATATTATTTAAAGTTTGTCAAATTATAAGTTCAGAACAACAATATTTAGAAGTGAAAACAATAACATTTTTTAGAGAAAGAAAAATAGAAAAGTTTATTTTTTATGATTATATTATATATATTATTTTTTATTTGAGGAATTATAAACTTTGCAAAATATTTTATTGTAAAAATTTAGAATTAATATTTAAAATGCATAAGTTAAGATTTGTTTGTTATTATTTTAAATTGGCTGATTAAAATGTAAAATTAAAAAAAATCAAATGCACAACAATTGTTATTTTTGTATTATATAATAGATTGTAAATTCTTGATGTATTTTCTTATCTCTTTAATATCTTAAACATTTTTAATAAATCATCTTTTATATTTCAGAAAAATTATGCTGAACTAAACCAGTTTGTAAACTTTGTTTATCAAATAAAATGCATTAAAAAAATCAAATCTCTGAGGATAAGCTTGTAACAAAACTTATTTATTTTTAATCTGATGGCAAGAATAGTTTCATTGCTGCATACTAATCAACTCAACTGAAAAAAAAATTAGCATATAACATCATACTTAATATTCTTAAGTATTTTTAATGTTGCCACTTCTTTTAGTAGAATTGTTCAGTTTTATCTTATACCTTTGTTTTTGTTATTTAAAAGTTAATTTTACTAACAAAGTTTTTGCTATCAAATTCATTTTATTGTAAAAAAATATATTAGGAGAAAATTTGATTACTAATTTTTCTTTATAGAAATATACAACACTAGCAGTTATATTCATTTATTAATTAGTTTCAGAAATTAAATTGAACTGTTGAAATAATATATACTCTGAAATTTAAAAAATCAAATTACCAAGGTGGACTTAATCCTATTACACTTAATGCTGTGGATTTGATAATTTTTGGAAAGGCGATAAAGCTTGTGATCTGTAGTTGTTAATTTGGTAAGATTCAGTGTGGGTATGTATTGTCATTTTGAGATTTGGAATTTTTTCTTTTTGCTTATACAAAATTTTAGAATTCATTGTAAGGTATTGAAATCAAACACCTTTTACAACAACAACCTACAATAACAACCCAACAACTTATTGGGAATTCAAAATTTCACTCTCTAGCTTCACAGTAAAAATGTATAGCATGTTTGTAAAACCCATGTGTTTTTGTTACTTTTTTGTTTATGAGAATAATAATTAAGAATCGCACATGTTGATGTCTATGAATTGTGCAGGCTAGGCAAAAATTGTATTTTTAAAATGAAATAACTAGCCTCAGATTTTTTTGCAGCTAAGTTTGAGATTGGAAATTAATCCATTTAAAGATGTGTGAATATCTAAATAAGCAACTTTTTGGACTTAGGGAATCAAAGAGAAAACTCACATTAGTAGACTAATGTTTTAAAGTGGGCTTATTGCTGGAACAATTCCCATGTTCAACATGTGAAGCAGACATGAGGTTTAGAGAAAGAAGTGATATTTCAGATGGATAAATCTGGTTGTGCCACCAAAACTACCATCAGAAAAAAGTCATGCTCAAAAGAAAATATGGTTTGAAAGTTCAAACCATGATTTAGCGACAATTTTGCAATTGACTAGGGAATGGGAAATCATAATTATATGGTTAAAGACTTCTGTGTTACCAAGCTGATGGCGATAGACTGAATGATATTTTGCTGAGAAGTGTGTGCCAAGAGGTTGATCCTGAATTCTGTATCTCAGTGTTACTGTTAGTTAGAGTTAGTGACAATTTTTGGCATTACATGCCATGAAAATTCAAAATTATCATTAGCATAGCATAAAAGTCATTTGGCCATTATCTTGATATTGAATTCTGTATGTCTCAGTGTTAGTGTTAGTGAAAATTTGTACCATTACATGTCATGAAAATTCAAAATTACTATTAGCTTAGAATAAAAGTCATTTGGCCATTCTCTTGATGTAAATCAAGTTCAGGATGTCACAGGTGGAATTGTATTATAGAATGCTATTACAGTATCACTGTGCTGTTGGTGTGTCTACTATAGAGATCTTTCTTTTAGAAGAAGTTGCGCATCAAAACATCTATTGAGAGAATGTGTGATGCTGGATAGTAAAGGCTAAAATCCTTCTCTGGTCTGGTCTTCCATATTTGTCAACTATCACCATCAGGATACAGTTGGAAATATGATGCTTCATTAAACGATACAGCCCTAGTTAGCACATCCAAGTTTATCAAAACTAGTACTTTTGTAATTAACTTGCCTGTAATTGACATCAAAACTAGTACCCCTTTAATTGCATAGGTATACATTTCATTTTTTCATTCACCTACAAAGTGACTTGTTAGTCATATTCAACGAATGAAAATCACATGTTGCATATTGTAAAATGATGAAGCCAGTCCCGTGACAGCTTTTCTGACATTTTATTTTCCCATTTGGTTATGGCCCTGTATTAACTACTGCCCTCCATATTCTATCACCTGTTGTTAATCCACTCTTGGCAGCATTTCTAATTGAGCATTCTATGCATCAAACAATTATTTTGTCAATCTGATAACATGATATTCTTTCATGTGTTTGTAAAAAGCTCAAATCATAGAATAAAACATTGTTTAATTCATGACACTTATCTGCTTTCTTAATGCATAACCTCAACCATTAAGTTAAGCAAGACCTATGTACTTCCTTAGTTCATAGTTCTATAATGTCTAGAATATCCTATTATTCATTCATTAGACACATTTTAATCAGTTGCATATTCTGTCAGTGTTTTTGTACGTGAAATCTCATTGCAATTTTTTCTTAGTTAATTTCTTGCCTCCTCTTTGTTGCAAGCCAAATTATAAATATGGAAATTTTAAAAAGATTGATTTCTTTATTCTTTTCTTGTAAAATAATTTAAGAATGAATAACAGTAAAAGTTCATGAAGTGATTATTTTAATCATACATTTTAGATTCTGAATATTTTCTATATATTAGAGACAAAAGGGGAAAACATCATCAATCACTATTTTACAGTTTTTCATGTTATCTCTAATCTATTAATTTAATCTGTTCCTTTTATTTGTCTTTTTTTAGATAATCATATCATGGTTTTAATTTATCATATTATTTTATTTAAAATATAAGGTCAATTTGGTATCCTGTGAAAGCTATTTTATATATCTGAAATTGTACAATTTAGAAATTCACTGATTACAAAAAATTATTTCCTTTCCTAACAAAATTTATGAAAATGAAACTTCTGTATAGTTTGTTTGTAAACTTCTTTTTTCTTTCTTTCAGAGGACTTGTTGGCTTGACAACTATTTTTTTTAAAATCTTATTTTTATATGTTCGTTTAATAGGTAACCATGCTAAATATTGAGGTTTAATAAATTGAACAATGTTTTCTTGCTTGATTAGATGATCAAGCTCATTATTGTTTCTCAATGTCCTCTATTAATTATTTACTTTTATGAGTCTGAAAATTCTTGAATGTTTTCCTTCTGAGATTAATAAATTGCTTTCTTTATTTGTCATTCATTTTTTCTTAAATAAGTATTAGGGTAAATAATAAAATTTACTTCCTTTTTGAATCCTGAAATTAATATGTTCAGGAATGTTATTGCAATAATTGAAACAAGGTAAGGAAAATTGTATACCCTTTTCAAATTTAAAATTATCTACTGTAAGTGCAGATAAAACATTGGAATATTTTACTCATTCCATGACTTACTTTAGTCTCTTTAATAGCAAAATCAATCTCTTCTGCTGCCTTTATAAGTTGGCTTATAAAATTAGTTAATTTAGTTTTTATTTAAAATAATAAAATCATCTACAAAAGCACACAATTGACTAACAATAGAACTTCTTAAATCCAGATGACAAGTAATGAACTTCGAAAGCTAAAATAAAAAGCAATGCCAATAATGAATCATCTTGCTATTGCTTATATTATAAAACCATCATTAATAGCAAAAACATCTAAAATTTCATTTTGCGGAACAACAGAGGAATTAGATCATTTTAGGGTCTAATTCCTCTTTTCATTAAATTAAATAACTTAGTTGATATTTTCAGCTCTGCTAAAATACATACCAACTTATTCATAGATTTTATCATAGGCCTGCTTAAAATCAATAAATAAGAATATTAATCTTATACTCAAGATTTTTTAAATAAATTGTTAACAAAATAAATTTGTTTTGTTTTGAGTACCTGCATAAAAACTACATTAGTGCTTGTCCAAAATATATTACATGAGAGAATTTATTTCTTATAAATTAAATTCGTAAAAATGTTACAGATATTGAGTAGAATGGTTTTTTGAAGTTGTTGCAGCCCAATTTATGATCATTTTTATATATTACCTCAATTAAATCCAATCTCCAATCACTTGGTATCTCGTAATGTTAATAAAATCAATGCCAGTTAATTCATTACCTTCCAAAAAAGATTTTCTACATGTTTTATATGTCTGGATTTTATTTTTTAGAATTTTTTATGTTTATCACTTCCTGCTGCTTTAATATATTCCATTTTTTCCTCTACATTAATCTGAAATTTAATAAAATATTGTTTTTCTACATTATTATCAGAATTCTGATATATCATTCCTTTCTGTTGTGTCATTTGAAGTGAATGATTCTGAAATATATATATATATATATATATATATATATATATATATATATATATATATATATTTCGTCCATCTAACAGTGATTTCATGAAAATTTATAATAACGATTCCATTTTTATCCCTACAATTCAGAGACTTAAGATGGAAAACCTTAACTTACATATTTTTTTCTTTCATCAAGCATCTATTTGATGTTATTGTTAATGGTGTCTCTTAACAATCTTTATTCACATTCAATACATCATCCTTATCAATCTCTTCATAAAGATGACTAAGTCCCAGTCCCTTTGTGTGCAAAAACTGACCATTGAGTGGTAAACACATCTTGATAAGGTGATTGTATTAAAACTCTTCCAAGGATTCTGCAATTTTTTGTCTAAATTTTTTAGATCTTTTATCATTCTTTTATTGTTTTAAATTGAATAGAATGTTCTCCCTTTTTGAGTATACGATTTTCAGAATCCTATCTTGAAATCTGAATACAACTAAAAATGATTAGAATCACCTGCTCCTCTATATGATCTAATATACACATTAAATAATATTCTTTTTCTAGATACCAAAACATGATTGATTTGGTTAGAATCATTAGATCTTGGGATATATATTTCTATATTCACTTGTGTATGTTTTATGTGGGAAGCAAGTGCTATTTATTTTCAACTTATTGATAGATGCTGTATTAGTAGTTGTCATTCATTGTTATTACTTTCCAGATTAAGAATCTGTTTCCTTATATAACCTGTAAAATTGTTCTCATTTAATCTTTGCAATTAAGTCTTCTAAAATAATTAAGCAGCCACAATTATGTGACGAATTAATAACTGCTTATATGTCTTCATAAAATTGTGACTTGACATTCTACTCAGGATCATCAGGATTATAAATAATGATCATAGTACATTAGCTTTTCTCTATCCTGACACCATGTACATAATGGTAATAATATTAACTCCAATTTAGGAGCTGAATTTTTGTAAAATCTTTTTTTGCCAACTTTCGTTTTTGACAAGTAATTTTCTTTAACAATTTGTTTTATTTTTCATGATCTTATATTTTTAATGCATTACTTTTTTATATAACACATGATTACTTGATTCATTCTTGAACAATGTAGCGACACATGCATCCATTCCAGACATTTGATAGGAAAGAATTGTTGTGTCAAATTAGACTCCTAAAAGTCATAATAACATAGAAAGGGGAGAAAAAAAATTCTAAACGCTTAAACTAAGTTGTTCAATGGTTGCTTTTGTTTAATTTGAATATTAATTTATAAAGTTTCGTTTGTTGAGAAGGAGATTAAACCAATCCTTTTAAGGGTTAGTCTTAGTTGAAGAAACGACGTGTGTATCAGTTAAACTAAAAAGACAAAAGAAATAGACAGAAAAATATAAAAATTACCAAAAAGTCTGGAACAATCTTTCGAAGCTTTTGAAAACTCAGTAAAAAATTTCTTGAAAATGCAAACAATAGCAGTAAAAGTGCTCCTTAAATATTATGGAGAAGCAAAGCATTCTAAACTTGAAAGTTTTGCCAACTTGGCTGAAAAAAGGGGAGGTTTGAAGATTTCTGTGGATGGTAATGTCATTAAAGTTATATATGTTTATCCAAATGCTTTGTTAAAAAGCTAAACATTAAAGATTTCAAAGCATCAGGCAGTTGGCTCTAAAAATTTAAAACCAGATACTTAGCTTTAGAAAATTGAAAGTGGAACTGTGGAAGAAGGTAAATCACTACTTTCCAAATGGGCCCAAAGGATATTTTCAATGTGGACAAGACAGGTTTGTTTTCTGAGATCTTACCTGAAAACTTAACTTTAAAGGTCATAAATATAATGGAGTTTAAAAAAAAAAATATCAAAGAATTAGTTTTGCTCACAGCCAATTTAAATGGAACAGAAAAACTGCCTCTATTTTTATAGGAAAATATTTAATGGAAATATATACAGGAAAATATATAATAGAAAAATATATAATTTATAGGAATATATTTTCAAAAGTGTTCAAAATTACCAGCTGCAAATCATGTTAATATTAAAGCTTGGATGACTAGAAGCATTTATGAAAATTATCTGTGAGACTTTGACACTTTCATTGGAAAATCATAAAGTTTTTCTAATTGTGAATAACTGTATTGTTTACATTTAAGTCAGTTTGTGTAGAGTTCTTCCCACCTGATGCAAATTAAATATTACAGCTCATAAATCAGAGCATAATCAACAAGTTAAAGACCAAATATCGAAGGATGCTTTTACAAAGAGTGCTTATGAGCTTGCAATTAGAAAGATCTTATGGAATTTACTTTTTAAGAAAAATGCATTTACCCATTAATGTTTGGAATAATTTTAAAAGAATAATATTATTGAGAGTATTTCAACGTGCAAACAATAAAGAAAAGAAGTCCTAAAGAAAGCCAAAGCAGTTTACTTGATGATTTGAGTGAAGATGAGTCACTCATGCACAAACTCCAACAAAAAACTCCTTTGCTGCCTGAAATTTCTTTCAAAGATTTTTTTTAAAATTTAGATTTACATGTGATATGTATAAAAGAAATATTGGATGATGAAATCATTGAGAATATAATGAATGATAACAAAAAAAAGTTTGAAATATCAAACAAGAAGAAAATAATGTAGTGTAAAGATCATGTACAAAACAGGCAGCTAACAGATCTAAAATATTTTTGAGTGGGGGGGGGGGGAGACATCAAAATGCTTTTATACTTTAAAAAATGAAAAGATAATTTTAAAAATAATCTTTTTAAGCATAGAAAAGATAAATAATTTTTTTGCCTTATTTTTCATTAATAAAATGAAAGCATTAATTCTGTTCTTAATATGAATCTTGGTTTGTATATTTCTTATAGTGCATTCTAAATAATTTTTTCTAACAGTATTTTATTTATAAAAAAATTATTTATTAAACGATTGGATCCTAATAATTTAATACCTTATTTTTCTATTTTACGAACTGTTTTGCCGATCCCCATGAATTTGTCACTAATTATTTTTATACTGATGTTATCTGATTGTTCATAAAACAATTGCAGAAATATTGTTCATGTATGTAAAAAAAAAAATCAGATCTTAATAGTCTAATGCATTATAATATTTTATATTCTTTCTATTTTATGAGCTGTTTTACCAGTCCTTATGAGTTTGTAAAACAGACTGTCTTACTGTATTATAGAATTTACCCTTAATTCTCAGCTTGCATATTCTATTGATAATTAGAATAAAACCAAGTATGGATTTAGTTGTTTTCTTTTCAATATGTTGTTCTTTGTATAATTGCTAGATAAGTATATTATATAATTTGAAATAAAATAAAGTTTAAAATCTTCGTTTGAATCAATAACAGACAATAAAATTATTAAAGTATTCTCCTTAAAAACATTTTATTTTTTAAAAATTTCTTTTATAAAAGTAAGCATTATTATTTTAAAATAAAAATTAATCGTCCTGGTGGTAAGACAATAATTTATGCACTTTCTGGTATTCATGAATCATGGATTGAAACTTTCCATAAAACATTCGAATAAAAGTATGTTTGTTACATTGCATAAATAATTGCATTTGACATAAACAATTTATATATACATATGTTTATATTTTAGATCATCAAGAAAGAAATTATTGGTAATAAATTAAAAGAAGAACGTGTTAAACAAGAAATTCAGATTCATTCAAGACTTCTTCACCCAAATATTGTTAAGGTAAAATTCAGTTTATAATTTTAGTATGTTTTCAAAAAATTAATATTATAGACTTATTGTATCAAAACTTACCTTTTTCTCTTTAGTTTGAAAAGTGGTTTGAAGATCATGAACATTATTGTCTCGTATTGGAATATTGCAGTAAAGGTTCATTGGAAGATTATATGAAAAAAGGAACACATAAATTTTCAGAACCTGATGGTAACCTGATTTTTGATATGCTATATTATTATTTAATTATAATTGCATATTTCTTACATTTTTCTACTTCCAGCCCATGATGTGATAAAACAAGTAGTAAAAGGGCTAGAATATTTACACAAAAAATTAATCATTCACCGAGACATTACTCTTCGAAATATATTGTTGACAGAATGCCCATGTTTTTGTTCGCGTACTATTGTAGTAAGTGCTGAAATTTTATTAATTTTCTAAAATCTTTATTATATGACTAATCCATGTTCAGATTTTTTAATTATTTTAACATTCATACTTTTTTTTTTTTTTTTAGAAAATAGCTGATTTTGGCTTAGCAACAAAATTATCACATTATGATGAAACTAAACATACAATGGCTGGCACACCTAATTTCATGTCTCCGTAAGTTTTTATAAATAATTTCTTGCTATTCATTACATAAAAGCTTTTTTGTTTTACTTTTTTACATATTTTAAAATGGTAAGAAAATAATATTTTAATACTTTACCAGAATCTAAACTGTGAGACATTTAAATTTAGATGACAGATTTAGATAATTATTTTTCAAGTTATTTAAACACAAGATAAAATAGAGAGTCAATGATTATTGTCATGTTTTCTTAATTTCATTTTTATTGGATAATTTGTTTCCTACTAAATTACAATTAGATTGTAGTATAATATGTTTGTATTTACTTATAGTATATACTTATTAAGATATATAAAGAAAATGTAACTGAGTTGTTTCATTGTTAACAAAAAATTTTACTGTAAATGAATGTCTTGTGCACATCATTATACAAGAGATCAAAAAAAATTTATGCTTTTAAAATTTTAAGTGTTGGCTTATGTGGAAATAATAAATTCAAATTAAAAACTGCAGAAAATTTGGTGGGATATGTTTTAAAATATTTGTAAAACCCATTACCCATTTAATAAATGAATTTTTTTTTAAGCAATTTTATTTTTGTCATTATAAGTAGCCATTTTTTTAAACATAAATGTAGTTAAAAATGTGTTTAAAAAACTTGAACTAGACACTTTTATCTGATTGACAGAATTTATAATCAATAATTCCTTTTCTCCTAGTTTTTGCTAAACTAAGAGCTATAGAAAAGGCAATTAAAAAAAAGCAACCAACAAGCTGATGTAAGGTGTAAAAGAAAGCATGTGCAGTACAAAAGAAAAAAGTGTATTCAATATGAAATTCAAAAAAAAATCATTTCTTTCATTCAATTATTATAACAAAAATATTTTTTTTAAAATATGTGTAATATCATTTGTAAAGTTTTAAAGCTAAAAAAATGATATATTTTGCTAGAATTCTATTGGAATTGTTGCTTTTGGCAATCAATTGGGTGCTTTCATCTCAGTTTATTGCATTTAATGATGAAATAGATCCAAATAGAATCCAATTAGATGTTTCTCATAATAAATGTTTTTTTCTGTAAAATTTATTATAGTTTAATCATATGGCATATTTTTTATTTTACGTGACACCACATTATCAGCAATATATATTTTGAATTATTTGCCCAGAAATTACCTCAGATTATATGCCGCTTCAGATTATGCAATTTTTTTTTTCGTTTTATTTGAGAAACAGATCTTGTGAATTATATATAGGAAAATATGTTGCCTTTCTAAAATGGCATGTATTAGTGTCTTTTTATCAAAAGTTATTTTTATTCATCTGATAACTATCTCTTCATTGAAAGGATGTTCCTGAGTTTTGCTTTAGAGTTTTTCATGAAGTAAATCCCTTTTCAATATTTTTTAAGTTGTTTTATCATTAATTAATAATTTGTGGAATTTAATTAACCATCTTTCAAATCATTTTATGTTTTATTTTTGACTTCTCTAGAAAAATTGGACTTGCAGTGATAATTTTTGCTTCATGTATCAACTTAATTACTAATGATATGTAACTGAGATGATTTTTATTGGCCAATAAGTTACTTCTCAATTTTGTGTTATAAATTTTAAATGAAAAAAGTTCTTATGAATGTTATAACATTGTCTGTGTTCTTTTCTTTGTTTTGAATGTAAATAAAATGTATTTATCTTTTTAAAAATTTATATGGTGAATGATGATTTATTACAAAAATATATTTGATGTGTTCAGTGGTACAGAAGCATTCTTCAAAATGAAGATCTTAGATTCAATCTTAACTATCATTAAGCAACTGAAGAGAGATGGTGCTCTTAATCTTTTTATATGCATGTATGTTGGGATAAGTGCTTGAAAAAATTTGAGATTTTTTATTCTTTAATATTGGATTATAACCTGCTATCTTCAAAAAACCTTAAAAAAAAAACAGGTATAGCAGATATTTGAATTTTTAAACATATTCAATTGTTAAGCTATCTGCTTTTATAGTTTCAAAAATATATTCAAAATATTCCTTTTGTTGTTTTTATTTATTATTTATGGCTCAGATAAAAGTAGAAATTAATTAAGGTATCTGTCTTTTAAATAATTTATTTTGCAGCAGTTGTAAAAGGCTTATGATATACATTTTATCAATTTTTTTTTACAGGGAAGTTGTCAAAGGAAAATCTCATAGCTTTGAGTATGATTGTTGGAGTCTAGGTTGTGTTTTTTATGCGTTGCTTGTTGGTAAACCTCCTTTTGATGAGAAAGGTATTGGAAATGTTTGTAATGGTATTGTAATGACAGTTCCTATAATTCCGGATTACATTAGTGATGAAGCTAGAAAGTTGATCAATGATTTGTTGAAGAAAGATCAAAGTGAAAGACCAACTATCAGTGGTTTGTTAATAGCTTATACTTTTATGTATACTTATTCTTGCATGTATTAGAAATGTTATAATATCTTAAGTGTTTTATTCATTGCAGATCTTTCTCATTATACTTTTTTCAAGAAATATGAAACAAGGTTTGAATCTTTCAAATGCAAGGTAAGTAATTATCATTCAAATATTCATAAAGTGTGATTAACACACACATATAAATGACTCACTTTATTTTTAACCAGTTAGTGAAAAATGTTTTTTATATTTAACGTTAATGTATTGAAAAATACACATTTTATTTTTAAGTACATATCTTTCAGTCAATGGGAAGAAAAAAATATTGTCAAAATATAAAAAAAATTTTTTCTATCTCTAAAATAATAAACTTATAAAATAATTCTGATAAATATATAAATTTTTATGTTCAAAAATATTTATAAGAATACAGTAGTTGTGATAAGTACATATGAAGATGAATCATAATTTATTATCATATTTAAGACTAAAATACTACAAACTTTTCTTGCTTTTATAAATTCCCATCATTTATTAGGTAATAAAAATTAATTTTGTGTTTGCTATAAAAATTTTGATTAACAAGTATAATATAAATTTGGGTTCTGAAAGAGGTTTATGTAAATAAAAAATTGTGATAAATGAAGTTGAAATGTGGAATTTATAAAGCATTAAAATGGAATTCATTAACCTTTTATTTATTGGTTTTTCAATTCTTAGTTTAGTATTTAATTGGCTTAAGTCTCATTATTTACTTATAATTCTTTATTTCAATATTAGTTTATTTCTTATTAATTCTATGTATTCCTTTATATTAAAATCCCTCTAACAGAAGGAAAGTATATCAAATTTAAAAATTAGATCTTCACCAAATATTTTGTTCATCAAATCCATAATAAATATTTATGTATCTTTCATCAAAAATTTCTTTTTTTACTAACTAGAAATTTTAAATTAAGGATTAATTTTCTTACAAACATACATTCTTTTTAAATATTGCAAGTACATTTATGCTCATTTAAGTTCAGAGCTGTTTCTATTTTGTTATCAGAAAATATCTAAATAAGCCATGTAATCAAACATTTTTATGCATTTAACAGATAATCCAAAGATCTAGGCTTTTAAAAAGACTCCTATTTATGAATTAAATACTATTAATATATATGTTATATAATTATTTTAAAATTGTCTCTTTTCTGGAATTTTGTGAAGCAATCTTTTGTTATATTGATAATATGGTCACTTTTTTTGGACAGTTCTTCTTTATAGTTTGTATTATAAAATAAGTATAGTTCATTTGTGTTTAATGAGTTTGAAATTTGAACTATCTATTTATAATAATTGAAATAGTTTTAAATGTCAATAATTTAATAAAATTTTAAAATGAGACTTAAGTGGAAATTTTTCTAGACTAAATTAATTTCATCTTCATAACCTACATAAACAGAATTTGATGTAAAAATACTGTTGAAACTCTTACCAAAACAAAAATTCCTTGTAATTTATCAATATAAAATTATGTTAAAATCTCATGATTTATTCTGCTGTAGTTAAATTTTCTGTATTTAAGCCTTTAGTAATTAGGATTATAATTTCTATTTAATTTCTAAAAAATAATTTATTTCATTTGAGAAGAATCTTTTTTCCTTAGTAAAATGTGCAGCTTTTTAATCTATTATTATATTTCAATCCCCTTTTTGGCAAATTCACTGATTTCTTAATTGAGTTTCCTATTTTTGTCTATTGAAGAAAAACTTGTTTCTTCATTCCATCCATTGAAATATATATTATTTTCTTTTCCTACTAAAAATGATGTATTAGTACATTTATAATATTCATTAGGAATACTTTTATTTTAATCTCAAGCTTATTTTGCATATTTTTGTGAACTTGTTTGAAGTGCTCCATTTTCTTATATTCAAAATTATGGTTTCTTTGTGTTAATTATGGTATTCTTAATTTTGCTTCCTAAGATTTAAAAAAAATTTAATAACCAATTAAATTTTTAATCAATTTTATTTAAAATTTAATTGACTATTAAATTTTCTATAAAATTAATAATAGCAGTATTATTAATATTTTCATTATCACATTTATTTATTTCATTCATTAACAATTTTACAGCTATATATTTAATCAATTGTTACTCCATCTATAAATAAATTGTTATTTTGTGACATCCTGTGATAATTATCTGCTGAATTGGAATGTCTGATAAAGCCATGATTAAATTGATTTGTATTATTATTTTTTTTAATTTTGAACACTAAGTTGTGTTATAATCTTTATCTGATCTGTTATTTATGAATACATGTGATGGCTGACATCTTTATTAAGAAACTAATAGTTACAGCTCTGTATGGTTGGTACCTCTATTAAAGTCTGAAATGTGAACTCTTAAGATTATAGAGCTTTGGCTTTCAGTTTAAAAATATTTCGTCTTAAATCTCATATAAAGTTTGGATGTTTGTAATGATTTGGAATTCATTTTTAACTATAGTTCCTGATCTAATTAGTCCTCGTGTTCAAAAATTGATCATAGAGTGCCACACACACAAACCACTCTTTATTAAACATCATGGAAGTTATAGTCTCAAGTCTTTCCCCTTATATCAGTATATTATTTGTGTGAGTAATCAAACTTCTGTTATCTTCCAATTATTTAGTAATAACAATAAATTAGCAGATATGCTATTTTCATAAATTGAATTCTTTTCGTTTATTTTTACAGTAGCATTGAGATCTTGCTTTATTAAAGTCTTATCAAATATGAATTTCTTACTGTGTTTGACTATTAATATTATAATTTCTTTCTTATTGTTTCATTTAGATAAGTTCAATTACTCTATAACAAATTCCAAAGCGATTATAAATTAAGTTTTGTTGATTAAATCTTTCAACTTTGGTTCATATCTAGAATTTTTTTACCTAAAAACATTCTTATCTATCTAGTTACAGTGAGCTATTGTATTAAATTTACACCTACAATTGAAGAGGCATTTTTTAATCAAATGCAAAATAACTGCGTAATTATTAATAAGCAGCCTGATCAAAAAATTGTACAACATTTATTAATTAATTCCTGGTAAAGTGTGAAATATTTTTCCCGCTTATAGAAATAGTTGCTATGATTTAAACTTGGAGTTTCTAATAGATATCCACTGTAATATATATCAATGATACCAATCTGTACAATAGAATTTACAATGCATGTGTATCAATTATACAGATATTAATCTCATCTCTCTGTTATATACTTAGAGAAAATTTTGCAGATAATTACAGTGCATTTATAATAAAAATAATGGAAAGATATTTAGTTATCCTGTTTAATGAATAAAAACTTTAACTAACATATATAATTTTAATTTTGCTAGTAAATTGGTTGTAATTATAAAAATATTTAGTATTTTCTGAAATGAAGTGATTATTTAAAGAATTATTAGTATTTCATGAGCTTCACTCAGTGTAATTGATTTTGTTATAGTGAAAGATAATATTTCATACCTTTTAGTATATTCTTATGTAACTAATTAATTACTTATGATAAATTAACAAAATGCAAAAAAATTTATTCTCATTATAAAAAAAAAAAAATTACTGCTTAGTATGAAAAATATTTCTTTTTCAGAAAATTGATTTTTTTAAATTTCTTCAATGAAATTTAATAAAATAATTGTTGTTTTCCTACTTCATGAATACCTTTGTTTCCAAAAAAAAATTATAAAATAGATTTTAAAAAAATAAGAAGAAGACATGTGAATATCTATGTCCAAAACAAAAATCTAAAGGAATAATAGTCCCCCAAAATTAGCAAGGATGATTTCTAATTTCATTTTCTGTCATAGCTGGATTAACAAACTTAATTATAAAAGTCCAGTTGATTTATTAGGTTATTACATGTTTCAGTTTTTATAAAAATTGCATATATTATGATATGCTTGATTATAGTAATCATTTTATGGATTTTTTTATGAATAATTTTCCAAATTTTTTTCTCTTATATTAAACTTCACTGGGCTGAAGTACATTAACCATTTTTGTGTTAATTAATATATAACTAATGTAAACATGTAAAAAAAATTTCAGTCAAATTTAATTTGCTTAGTTTATTTTGAAAATTTTTTATTTAAAAATTGAATCCATTAATATATTTCTTGAGTTTTCCTCAAGATTTTTTCATTACTTATGATTCCTTCATTATTTAAAAAATTGCTGCCTTTTCATCTACCCATTTGTGGTCAAAGGTACACCTTTTCAATAAATATTATTGTTAATATTGTGTACCAGCATACTTGCCTATACCGGGGCCAGTATTGGGCTCTATCAGTTAAATTATTAAAACAGTAATGTATATTTTCCTCTTTTTTTTAAGGGTTTTAGTGACAAATTTAAAATATTAGTAATTCACTTGTAAACAGTAGTGGGTAATGCATAGCAATACTGTACAATGTAAAATATTATTTCATCAGAAAAATTTTCAAAAAGAAATTTTCTTGACAAGTAAACTTATTTTTGGAAAATGTTTAATTATTCCACTTGAGAATAATTTAGGTTTTTATAATAGATTTAAGATGTAAACTCTATAAATGAAAAAATTATTTCAATTTAATTGTACATTATACACCATATGCTAAATATATTAGAAACAGACAAAATCTTAAAACAGATTTTTTAAAGAAAATTTCAAATTTTTATTGCAAATTGTTTTTTTTAACGTTATAAATTTATTATTTACAAATATTGATAGCATTATAATAAATTACTATAAGCTGATAGAATTTTTATTAACACACAAATGACATTACACTTTAGATCTTATGTAGAGATTGTCATATTAAAATTAAAATGTAAGAAAAATGTATGTAATGAAAATACATTATAAAAAGCACCTCCTCATAAAGGTTGTCTATTTCCACAGCTCTAATAAAAAAATGGACTAATAGAATCAAACATATCATGAAAAAGGTCATATATGATACAAAGTATGTAGGAATTACAAAAATTATTTGTGCCTCAAATCTCTATTTGCATAAAAAATGTTTTGAAAATTTAAATGTATAAAAGTTTAACTAAAACAATTGTTTAATTAATGTCTTTTCCATTGATTTAGCTAATAGTGCATATTCATACCTTTTTTTATGCTGGAAACTTATCTGTGTCTTAATGCATTTTTAACAACACTAAATTGTATAAAATTTCAATGTTTGCCCTAAAATGGGCTTAAGCAAGTTTTAATTATATTATTGTTTACAATAGATTGTATCATTTATTTAATATTATGTAATAAATTAAATTAATTATTGATCATGTTTTTCATCACAGTTTGATCCTTATATAAGTAGAGATAGTGGGAAAGGTGATTCAATCAGCTCCACAAGTTCTAGAATCAGTCAAAATTCAACTGCTTCTTCAGATAGTGGTATTGATTTCCTGAGTTGTGGTATCAGAAGGCGAAATGTTAATAATAAAATTATGAAAAATAATCATCCTTTAGAGACTATCAATTCTTCAGGACATTCTTATGGAAGTGATAGCATGGTAAAATATGACCTCCAAACACAACCATGCTTTACTGAGTCTGTAAAAATAAAACCCAGAAACTTAGATGGAAGATTGAAAAAGTAAATAATATAATTAATTTATCTATCACTTTTTTATTATTGTAACATTTTAATCAATTTCTGAAATTACTTTTTTTGAATATATATTAATTTTTTACTGTATAGGTTTTATAGAATAGTTTTATGTATTATATGTGTAATAATAGGCTTACTTTTTTGCATTATCATTTAATCAGGAATTTAATATCCATGAAATTCAAAACAATTAAAAACTTATTCTTATTACAAGATCATTAAATATTCTGCTCTTTTAATAATGTGACAGTTGTTTCATCAATATACTGTTTCAGTTTTAATAGTAGAACCTTGTTTTGAGTTTTATCTTTTAGTTTCATCTCATCCATTTTACTATAATGGAAATTATTTCTTATATCAAATTTTGTACAAACTATCGATTATTATTTCTTTTTAATTCCCAAGTCTTGGATGCCATATTTCAATTGATTTATCAATTATTGAAATAATTTCTTAAGCTTTTACTTTGTAAATTTGCTAAAATTTTGTTTTCTTAATTTTTCATTAATCTGATTTTCTTTTAGGGTAGTAACACATTAAAAATAGGTAGTTTTTTATCAATTTCAAGGACGAGTTTGGAATTTTATGATTTATAAGACAAGTAGATAGCTTTTTATAAAGTTTACAAAGAGTAAAATAAACAAAATTTTCATGAAAAATCTGAATACACTTTAAAAGTAATCAAATAAATTGTATTTTTATAATTAATTGAGAATGCATTATAATTTTTAATATTAATTACATTTTAATATTAATTAATTTAGATTTAAAAAAATTCAGAACATAAAACTTGAGTTTAACAAGATTTACAAACAATTTATAGCTCATATATTTTTATTTTGTAGTTTTCTTTTCATTTAAGAATAAATTAATTATTACTAGATTTTTCGTGTGTAATAAATTAACAATAATAGTCAAACTAAGTTGCATAAAACAATAGCTATGAACATAATAGGTGACAGCATATTATTAAATATAAATAATACTCATTTCATTATAAGAAAAATAATTGTTAAATATATAACAATTTTATGCTCCAGTTATTTTTATTTGATAATACCTTATTAAGCAATAGTTTTGAAAGTTTTCAAGATGAAATAAATCTGTTAATTACTGCCATAGATACCAGTTATACGTTGCCAGTTTCTTTTTGATTAACAGCATTATTCTGCCACTGTAAATTAAATTTAAAAATAAAATAAAATTTATTTAATTAATGTTACAATAATAATATTGGTTAAAATGTTATATATAATTTCATCAAACAGCTATATTTAAAAGAAATGAAACAGTACATCACTGGCAAACAAAGAAGTCATGCATATATGCAAAATTCTCTTCAGGATTTTTCAGACTTAAGAGTTTAAAATCCTCATTTGCTATATTTGTATTTTATGTAACATTAACAATTGTCTCGTATGAATAAGGTGTAATTGCTTGAACAAATCGAAAACTTTTTTATCGTTTTTGAGACTTCAGTGTGTTGTAGGTTAGATTATAATTATGTGACATGATTACAATTATCTTATAACAAAAGTTAATCTAAACAGGCATCACTGAAGTTGTTAGTGCAATAGTTTTATATAAAGTTTTATATAATGTTTGTGTTAACCTAAACAATTGCAACTATAAATAGAAAAAATGACATGTGAATAATTTTGTTCTCAAAAGCTTTGAAAAAGTCACTTCTAAATGTACCTCTATTAGAGACAACAAACTACATAAAAATAGATGCAAAAGTATAAAAAAGATATTAGAAAAAAGAAAAATATGCTTCTGAGTGTAATTTGTTACAAAAAAGAAATTGGCTACAACTTTGCACTTAATTAGGAAAATTAATAGCTGACTCACAATCATAATAGCACTCATTAAAACTAACAGCAAGATAGGAATATGATGCTGATATATAAGAATTATGCATGATATATAATCATATTTCTAAATTAAAATTCAAATCATTTATTAAGCAAAAATAATCTTAAATTGAACTAAATATTCAAGTGCTTGAAAATTAAATGTAATAAAAATGTTTTGCTTATTTATGAGTTTTTTAAATACTTAAATGTTTTCCATTTCAAACATTTCTGTTCTAGTTCTTGCTTTTGAGTATTTCTCACATATGATATTTCATTTCTTTATGAATTACTACTGTTAATTGTTTCCTGAAGTATTTGTTATTTATATGTAATTTCAATAAAATTTATATTTATAATAGTATAATCAGTGTACATATCACTTTTTATTTTTTTCTTGCTTATCTTTTTTTTTTTTTTTTTTTTTTTTTGTTCTTTATAATATTTATATTTTTCTGTTCAAAAATATTTTCTCCAAAGTTGTTTTTTGTATTTTTCACATTTTTGTGGAACAATTGTTATAGTCTGTATACTTTAAATTTAATGGCTTGTTTAATGATAAATTGCTTATTTATTCATAAAAATTTTATATATTAACATATTTAAAGAAAGTATCTAATGAATGCTATTGCTTATTACAATATTTTGAAAAATATGTTATGTACTTATTTAATGTTAGTTGCATTTTCGTTTAAATGTTATTAATAAATTTTTGGACATTATTTTTCATTGTATTTTCAGTACAGAAAGGCCTGCTGCATTTGAAAATTTAAAAAACAAAATATATCTTTTACCAACTCGAGAAAAAGATTTCTGTGAATCATCACATTCTGAAAAATGTATTCCTTGTGGAAGTGAAAGAAACTTCCCCACAAATCAGATAAGAAAGAACCTTCACAACTACTGCAATCAAGAAGATGATTCAAAGTCTTTGGCTTTTGATAATAAAATAAAAATGTATATATATTTTACATTATTCAATTTTGATTCATTTTGAATGATTTTGATATTATTGATCTTTTTTCACTGTATTTTTTTATAAATGATTTAAAAGAAGCAATTATTATTTCTAAAAATAATAAATTTCCTATACTTATTACAATTTTAGTTTTTAAAAATTGGTTTAAAGTCATTATTTTTCAAATTGATATAAATAATTTTTAAATTGAAAGTACTATTTTGGAGCAAATATAAACAGATGATAGTATATGAGTATAAAAATAATTAAAACACTTGTGAATAAAAATGACATTTTTGAATGTGTTATATAAGCATTAAAATATACTAGCAACCATATTTTTTCATAAATAAATATATATTCTTGTAGTTTATGGTAGCTTTATTGAAGTTCTGTAAGTCTTGTATTTTTTTTCTCCCCCCCCCCCAAATAAAAGCCTAAAATTCTGCTCCACAGATTTTCAAAGAAACTAAATTGTAGGGGCTCATCTATAGCTGGAGCAAATATGACCAAAATATTCCAACTTTTAGGCATTTCTAGAGATACAGTGTCTAAAATTATGACAGCATAAACACAGCATGGCAAGACAAGCTCAGCAAATCAAAATTATGGACAGTAAGAGAAGTTCAGAGACAGGTATTAAAGCAAATTGTAATATCTAAAAAGTGAACAACTACTGCAAAATACCACAGAGCTCAATCAGCATCTGGATTTCCAGTGTCAATGATTACAGTTAAAAAGCACTTTCATAGACAGCATTTATAAAAGAGCAGCAATTCTTATGTTTTTTATCACTGATGTTAATACCAAATGTCGAATGCAGTGGTAATCTACTCACAGAACTTGGTCACTTGATAACTGAAGAAAGTAATACAATCATCTTGTGTACTTTTGCTTATAACAGGATGGGTGCATGTTTTGAAAACATTTGCACAAATGTATGATCATGATTGTCTCCTTGCTGCCTTGCATGGAGGTGGATATGTCAAGATATTGCAGGGGTGTCATAGTTTTTCATTAAACTTATCTTAACTCTGACAGGAAAGATGATTAGGGACAAGTATAGAGAAAGTTTAGTTGTTCAAATCCATCCTATGATGAAAAAATCTTTGTTTCCTGCTGGGGATGGAATTTTCCCTGAAGCACCTATCCATGCAACAGAACTTTATCAATCATGGTTTGAAGAACATAAGGATTATGTTAAATATCTACTTTGTCCAGCATGGTCACCCAACCTCAATATGATTGAATTGTTACAATCTATTTTTGAGCTTTCTACACAAAATTAATATCCTCTACTTGCATCTTTTCCAGAACTTTCACAATTTTTATAAAAAAAATGTTACCATATTCCTTTAAATACTATTCAACACTTTATGTGAATTGGTTTCTATGCAAAGTCAAACTTATTACTTAACCAAGAGTAGTTCTACACTATACTAATAACGAAAATTCTTTATAAATCTAAGGTGTTTCCATTATTTTGATAACTATCTTTACTTCTTTTTAAAATTATTATGAAAAATGTTTTGATTATCTTAAATTCAATATCATTTGTTTAGATTAATCTTTAACATACTAGTTTTTAAAGCATTAATCATAAATCTTTTGTGTTTTTTTCATTAGTCTTTAATTTGCTATATATTAACAAAGTCTAATTTATTATGTGATTTTTATTAGGATTTAGGTTTTTATATTAAGAATTTTAATTTAAAATTTTTAAATGTGTGTATTACTGTTTGATGAATATCTGTTATAGAAATTATTAGTCATTTCCTATGATAATATGAGAAAAAACACCTAAGAAAGTAATTTCATAAGTATATGTGATGATTAATAATTCTAGTAAATAACATTTTTCAATATGCACAATTGCAATTTAAATAAACTTTAGAAATAAGTGAACTCTAGAACTCAATAAATGTTACATATATGTTATATAATTTTCAATGGGTGAATAATTACATTATTAAATCTAATAGTAAATAAAATGAAACACTTTTTTCTTGTTACAAACTAAACTTTTAGTCTGAAACTAGCATGTTTATTTTTATAAGAACTTTCTAGATTAAATAGGAATCAAAGGTGTTTTTAAATAAAAAAAATAAAATCCATTAAAAGCTAGGAATGTATTTTGTAATTTTCTATTATTATATTAGACCAAATTATATATTCTTGTTTCATTTGTCTTCTAAAATTGTTAATTAGATCTATATAGATCAGCTATGTATTATTTTATTTTAAATACATTTTGAAAGTAATAGCAGTGTTTTTAAAATGATCAGCAATCATTGAATATTTTTTTTTTTTTTTTTTTTTTTTAAAGTTAATAGAAGAAAAATGATGTTCATAACTTTGAATAAACTCAGATTTATTCAAAGTTATGGTACAATAATGACATTCTTTGTAAAAAGACAAACTTTCTAATGAATTAGCAATATGATTAATATATAACTTTTTTAGTTTTAATATAACTATTAACTAATTATTGGACACTTAAAATTCCAGTTTAAATTAATGCTAAATATTATAATCTATTCTTCTCAACTTTACAATGCAGCCTTCTTGTTATACGAATTTCACACTCATACTTTCACTCTTAAAAAATGCGAAATTTGTCTGTATATGAATATTGTATGAAACCAAAAAGTTCATTACTTTATATAGGAAATTAGAAAAAACTTTTAATCATAATTCTTTTCAAATAAATTTTTTAGAAGATTTTTTAGTTGTCATACACACATATATGTGTGTTTTAAATATAAGTTTTCCATATTTTGCCTGATATTTTATTTGGATTCCATAGTAATTTAGTGTATTAAATTTGTTATGAATAATGTATTTATTTTAATGGGGATTTCCATTGCGATGATTAAAACTTTTAATGAGCTGTATTAAATAGCCTACTATATTCTAAAATTTTAATAAAATTTAATTTATTAAATTAATGTATTTTTGTGGTAAAGTTATTCTTTTTCCACTTTAAAGAAATCACTATAGATCTGATCGGCATTATTGTTCAGATCCATCTCATGAAAATGTTGAGAAATCAAATTGCAGTAATTTGCGTTATTATCATTCTGAAATTGAACAAAAAGAAAAATGTAGGCAACAATTCTGCAAATTCGATCAGTAAGTTCATTTTTTTCACTTATTACATTTAAAATATAAATTGAATATTTATTTAGGTGTGAATTTTTACTATGATAATAAGAGTTTTTCAATGTAATATAGAATATGAAGTTATCATATTTATTTTAATCTCTTAAATGGTGCACAGAATGAAACTGATAATTGGAATCTAATTTTTATTAGTTATACATAAAAAATTAGAAATAGTAAAAAAAAAAAAAAAAAAAAAAAAAAAAATCTTACACGTTTTATATTTTTTCTTTCCATGGGGAATTAATCTATTATAAAAAAAGATTCAAATGTGTTTCAATAGGATGCAAACAATTTTATTAGATAAAAATTGGTGCAATTTAAGCAATTTTATTGCTTGAAGCAGACAACTAATTAACAGTTATTAGTAAACAAAATTTAAGAATAAAAATAAGCATAATGTAATTATAATCAACTGTTTCTTATTACACAATAATAAGAAAAAATTAATTTAATTAATTAAATTAATTTAATCAATAATTAATTAATTGATTAAAAGGTGTGTCTGAAATTAAATTTTTAAAGCTTTTATAAGTATTGTTGTTGCAGAAAATAATTGTCAAACTTTTATTAACGATTAAGAAACATTTAGATTTGAATATTTTATTTGCAAAATAAGGAAGAATTGATGATAAAATAATAACTCACTGAGAATATTTTATTTACTTTCATTTTCAACTCTCAATAAAAATATTTTAATTATATTTATTAGTTATTAGCTTATATTTCATCACTAAATGCTTCCTATTTTGGTTATAAAACTTCAAAGCATAAAATTTCCTTTATTGTTAATAAAAGTTTGATTATCATTTTCTAAAATGGCAGTATTCATAAACACTATACTAATTTCATTTTAAGCACTTCTTTTATTCAACTTTTTTTTTAATTATTTCTTAATTATTAAAGTGCATTGTTTACTTTTATTATCACACTTCGTTGAGAAATATATATATTTAAGAAAGAAATTGTAAATTAAAAATGCACAAACTAAATGAAGATAATGCTTTGCCTTATATAAAGAATTCCTTTTAAAGTGCAATATGTATATTGGAAACTAATATAGCTTTTATTTGAAGTGCTTGTGTTTTCTATATTTTTAAATTGTTTCTTAATTTATGTTTTATTTCAACAGCTCCTTGTTTGAAAAGAATCTCAGTGGACTTCATCCCTCAAATCCACAATGCAGTCATGCAAAAGCTTGTTATCACGATAATAGTAACTGCTCTCATGAATTAGCTTGTTCTTGCCAAAAATATGGTGTAAGTGAATGTCATTTCTCATGTCATCATTCTATATCCAGCCGATCTGTCGACTACCTAAAAGAGAAGAATTATGAGCATGAACCATTTGAACAAAAAAAATTCAAATTAATAACTGAACCTTTATGCACTATTCGTCTACCAGTGAAAAGATATGAGACAAAGAATGCAGTTGTAAGTATATGTGTTTAATTAAGTTGTTTCTCATACATAATGTATCTAAATTTCAGAATACTTAGCAAATGTTTATAATAGCAAAAGTTTATATTATCAAAACTATAATTGATAATAAAATTATCAATTGTTCTTTAATTGCTTAACAATTTGCTTTACAAAAATGTATTTCTTTATATCACAGTTGTAGTACCTAAGTACATGCACATGAGAGGTTTTGTAGTTGTAAATTTCTTAGTTTTAATGATTTTACTAAACAAAAAGTAAAAACTTGAATCCATATACTATAAAATTTAATTTAGATTAGTATATTTAATAAAATTTAAAGTCATATTTTCATATAATTGTTTTCAATTTAGCGTAGTTTTATAATTCTATTTTCATTTAAAAATGAATATCGTGCCATACTATTTCAGTCTATTTCTTCTGAAAATTAATTTTTGCAATTCTTTTAAGTCATTATTTCAGTATCTATTTAGTAAAAGTTATTTTAGATTATTTTGTTGAATTTGTTTGTATGATTAGATGTAGACAATGTATAAAATTATTCTGGATTTATTAAATATGAAACAATATATTTCTAATTTATGTATAGATGTAAACATACATATATGTATTTTACAGTGAATGAGTGAAATTTCTATTTAAATAATCTGTGATAAATGCAGAGTAAAAATCTGGAAAGGTATTTTATGGTTTTCTTGTAGTAGAGTTTAATTTAAGGAACATGTCCATGCAACAATAAAAATCTCATATTACATCAAAGACTCATAGATTATTAAATAAAAAAACATAATTTCTAATATACGTAATTTTTAAATATTTTTTTAATTGTACATGTGTTGGAAAATTTACATATATTTATGAATGTAAATCTGTATTCTGAATGAATGTAAGGAAACAAATCTGTATTTTAAGAAATAAAAAACTTGTTTTTAGTGACATGCATAAGTTGAATTCTAAATTTTAAGCAAACGATTGTATATGACTTAAGGTGTTATGATAGCAGTACATTACTCTACCTTTCAACATAAGTTGTGTTATTTTTACAATACATGGTATTGCAAATGTCAAATTTTATCAAATCTGTAAATAAATGTCTGATTTTTTTAGAAATTTTACACCAAATTAGCATTGAAGATTTTTAGGAAGGAAAAGTTTTCACTAATTATATCATAGTGCAGCTAAGCAAGTTTCTAGAAAAAAAAAGTTTGGGAAAATGATTTTCAAATTTCCTTTGTTTTTCAAAATAGAGTTTTCTGTTTTTTAAAGTATATTGAATCAAGAATTTATTATAGCAGTTTCTTATTTTGTAATTAAATAAGTTGAAAAATTGTAAAAGAAACATTTGTGTAACCTGAAATAATTTAAAATATTTAAGTTATTGAATTCTTTTATTGATAAAACTAATAAAATATGTATTATTATTTTTTTTATTTTATTTATATTTTTTTATTTTATTTATTTATTTATTTATTTATTTTTTGCACCAAGAAATTGTTAACTTTAATAGTTATGAAAGTTGAATAAGAGTATTGCTAATTTGGTTTCAAAATGAATTTAAATATACTTTAAAAATTACTTTACTTGTACTTTACTTTACTTGTACTTTAAAAGTGTTGATTAAATATTATTAGCCATTTTTTTGTACTATTAATGTTTTTTAATAATGTCTTAATTGACTGCAGCTTTTATAAATTACAGTTATAATAATTCATTATATTTTTATAGAATTGCAATTTTATTAAATAATTTTGTAAAACAAGTTGAATTATTATTAATTTTTTTATATTTCTTTTATAAATTGATCTTGCTAAAAAAATGTATATTCTAAATTAATCTTTTTTGTTGTTCTGCAATAGAATATATCAAACTAATAAAATTTCTGCTTTTTAACTGCAATAAATAGAAAGTTTAGTTAAATATTAGAATTATAAATGTAAAATTTATTTCGCTACAAATAGTTTGCACATATCAATGCATTTATGAAATATATACTGAAAATTGCTACTTATAATGTTTTTATACATTTTGGAGTGCTGCAAATGTATAATCAAAACAAATAATAAAATGAATTTTCAATTTATCAAATGATGTGCATTTTAAATTAAGTTTTTATGTTACTTCATGATTTTTTTTAATGGTGAAAAAGCAAGTGAAGGATTTTTCAATTTTTAAAATTTTGCATAATCTTCTTATTATTAAACTTTAATGATAACTGTTTTTCTCTTTTTAATTAGCTTAACATAGCAACTATACCAAGTTTTTTTTTTTTTTTTTTTTTGTATAGGAATTTAAAGTATAAGGGTTAATAAATGTGAAATATTATATTGTTAATTTTTTAAACTTATTAGTTTGAAATATAAATCAAAATATGAAACCACTAATGTTCTGTATAACTTTAATAATGATAATTTTTTTTTTCAGATGCTCATAATATTCCAGCTATTCCTTTCTTCATAGTTAACAGAAATAAAATTAAATTAACACATTGTATTAGCAGTTAATTTTTTTTTTCTCAAAATTTATGTTGTAGATATTTTTTTTTCTTTTGTAATGCATATTAAAGTGAGGTATCAACAATCAAAATAAACTCTCTTATGTTGATTAGGGGAATTGTTGATGATTCTATTAAAGTTAATTTTTTTCATTTGATATAGAAATTCCCCAGAAGTTTATATCTCACACAACTGATATTTGAAATGAATTTCTTAATTTCATCTTAATCTTCTATATCATGATAGGTTTCTATTTTGAAAAATGGTCAAGTTTCTTTGGAGTTCTTCAAAATAAAGAGGAAAGAAAAGCGTATTTCTGTTGTTTGCAATATATCATCTGATGGCTTGAGAGTAAGTTTGTATTTGTATACATGACTGATATTTTAAATATAGTAATTTTCTTAAAGTTTATGTAGTTGTATTTTAATTTTAATATTATACAGAATTTTTAAATGTAACATTTATTGAAATATATCATAATTTTTGTACCATTATTTTGATTTTTTAAAGTAATGTAATAAGTAATATATAACTTTTGGTTTAAAATCATTATCCATAATTTTATCTTTTTGTTACTTTTTCATGATCTGTATACAGATGATCATCAAAATATTGGAAACGCCTTAGATTTATAGAAAAAATCCTTTATAAACATATTGTAAGATTGCTTTTAGCATGTAATACAGCTTAGATTCGCCTAGAACAGATTTTCATACAAGTGCTAAATAATACGTTGGGGAATATTGTTACATTCTTCATGGATATATTTTAATAGTTTTGGGAGAGATGCTGGTAGTGTATATTGATTCCAAAATAAACACTATAAAAGAGTCTATAACAGTTCAATTATATTGGGATCTGAACTCCATCTTGTTTATCAAACCATGATTTGGCATGTCTTGCTGGATGAATAAGTGCATTATCATCCTAGAAAAATCTGTCTTCTGCAAAAAAATAAAGTTTGCATAATAGGAGAAATCTAGTCAATCAAAATTTTTCTATACTTCTCTCCAGTTACTATTGGATCCAAAGAGAACCAAGACTAGGCTAAGCCTATATCATGGTAGATTATTTCCATGCTTGATAATTTGAAGGAGATACTCACAATCATTTACTTGTGCAAGTGTCCCTCAAATATGCACCCATCCTATTGTATGAAAAAGTTTGAGAGAATTAAGTTTTGATTTGTGACAAACTATATAAATTTCTTCTACTTGATGAATGACTAAATTTGCAAGTGTTATACCATTGTATACAAGGTTTGAAATTAACATGTGGCAAAATTGGAAATGCTGCTCTGTTGTAAATGTTCTGTTTATGAAAGTGCCTTTTATTTGTAATCACTACACTTGAGAATCCAGATGTTGATTAGTCACTTTAGCTGTAATTATTCACTTTTTGGATATTACAATCAGCTTCAACACCCAATTGCCTCTTTCACTCAGCTTTTCTTTCTGCCAACGTTCTTCTTTTCCGAGTTTGTCATGCAACGCTGTGTGTATGTTGTTATGACTAGACACCATACCTCTAGAAATTCCTAAAAATTAAGATATTTTGGTTGCACTTGCTTCTGTTACATTGAGCTCTACAATTTAGCTTCTTTGAAAATCTGAATGTGTTGACTTTGAAGCCGATGCGTTGACTGCCCCAAGCGTATATATATGGCTTTCCGAAATACACTTCTCTGCAATGCTCTACTATCAGTAAAGCTATACCCATGGCTTTGGAATATAATGGAATGTCCTTGACATTGTTTAAAAGATCTGTTGTAATGATGTTACGTCTATTTCAAAGAAGGGTCGATTTGGAGAGGGGAATATTTCTTGTGGAATGGGGGAAGCTGATGCTTTTGTTCCATGCATTGCAGCTATTATTTGTGCTTCTTTTCAAGTAGTTCGTAACTTTTTATTTTTCGCTCCCATTGTTTTTTCTTTTTCGTTTTGTGAATGTAAACAATTAGAATGGAAAGCGTGCCTCTTCTTTTCCACTCATACACCGCATAACTGCACATGCCTGTGTGAAAACCAGTGGCAATGGGGAGCGAATCTCGTAAGTTTTCCTTGGCAGGTAAAGGGTTATGTAAATATATATTTTAAACTGTACAATTTTATCAATACACCCAAATAAAATTAATGTTAAAACTTTTTTTAATTTTTCAAACTTAAATTGTTGATTGTAAATTATATGAGTTTTTATCCAATATAAAGAACATAAATATTATCTTGCAGATATCCATTTTTAAACCTAAAGATAAATGTGTTGTTAAAGATGAGCCACCTCCTTTCCCTAATCATCCAAGAGAAGTTAAATATTTTTCACTTGAAAGCTTACCTGAAATTCACCACAAAAAATATTTATATGCTAAACGTTTTGTTGATATTATAAGAGCCAAAACACCAAAAATAACAATTTATGGGAGAGAAGCTAAAATTCAAATGATGGAAAATTTGCCTAACCCTGATTTCTATGTTGATTTTTATAGTGGTAAGTGATGGCTATTTACATTTGTTTCTTATTGTTATTTGCTTTAAGATTATATTTGATATATACATTTGAAATTTCCAATATCCTGTTTAAGCATGACATTGGAAATCCCATTACTGTGAGTGAATAGAAATCAAAAATATTTTCAAAACAAATTTATATAAATTGATTTTAAAAGATTTTTATATGGCAGAAATCCTTATAAAGATTAGTTAAGGTTATTAAAAACAACCTTTAACCGTTATTTGATTATTTAATCTTAATAATCTAGCAAGATTCTGTTCATAGTTAAACAATTTCATGTTAGAATCTATCCTTATTGTCATTGGTATATTATAAGATAAACTGTTGCTTGTCGATCAAATTCAAAAATTAAACAATAAGTACAAACTAAAATCAAACATCATTAAAATGAATTATGAATTTCATTTGAATTTTTTATGATATCCTGCCTATTTGTAATGATTTAAAGTTATTTTTAGTAAAATCAATTTATGTAAATTATTAATTAAGGCTATCTAAAAAAATAATTTGGATTGATAGTTTTTTAACAAGAGGAATTTAGATTTAAAATGAATATATTTTTCTCTAGTGTGTGTTATTTTGAAGTGAAACTTTTATTAATTAGAAGAAAGGAAATCAACATTTGAAAAAATTTATTGTATTTATATGTCTTTTTTTTGTGTGTGTGAAACAATACCTTATCAAAAATATTTTGTAAATGTTGAAAAGTCTGCATTTGGTTGATGTTACATAAATTTATATTATTTTGGAAATGTGATAATGTCACAGAAATGAATGTATTTAACATTTGTGATATTATTAAACATTTACTTTATTAAAATTATCAATTTTTAAGTACTGAAAATTATTAAGCACATACAGAGATAAGTTAATAATTAATTAATGTTGTTGTAAAGATAGGAAAAACTTGTGTAAATATGTTAACAACTTGTGGTGTAGCTAGAGTCTAATGAACATTTTTTTTTTTTTTTTTTTTTAATTGAATAATATATTTCAAGTTTTTGATGGTAAGAATAAATTGATTATTGCATATTTTTCCAAGAGAAAATTTATCAGTTATAAAAATAATGCATGTAAATAAAAAGAATGGAAAATACACATAATATTTGTGAAGTAATAAACTATTTTATTTGATGTTTACCCAACCATGTGTGTATTAGAAAATTGTGAAGAAGAAAAAATTTCTATAAAGAATGTATTTTTGATTGTAAATTTGGAATTTGAAATTAATGGCAATATGGTTCATAAGTTCTTTGAACCTTTGCTTGTGGATTTTTAATGAAATAATTGGGATAACATTGTTTATTGAACTGGAAACAAATTGCATCATCATTCAAACAGTTTTTGAATTTTCAAGTAAACTTAACTTATTAAACCTATTAGAAATATGGTTTTTACAGATGCTTCTGTGTACATAATATTTCATAAATTAATTGCTGTATTGATAGTTACTATATGAATATTTTTATACATGATAAAAGAATTGAGAATCAGATATGTGAAGTAATATAAAAAAAAATTCAGGGATTGGGTAAAAAATCTTTTACTAGTCTAGGAAAAATGCTATTTTAATACTATTTAGTCAACATAAAAATGACTTTCTTTTAAAGTTGTAAACTGGTATTTTATCATATTGTAATACATTTCTTCAAAGTGAAATTCCTTTTCTTTTATAATACATGTTGGATCATCAGACTTAATGCTTTACTTTTTTTATATGAAGTTTAAGAAGTATGTGAATTTTTACCATTGTTTCTTTGTTTTTTTATTTAAATAATGTCTATTTTAAATTCTCCAAGCAACATGTTAAAAATTTATACATATGGCACATCTGCTTATCAAATTCCCAAGGTGGCTGAAAAAAATAACTATATTCTTGGAAAAATTCATTTTATTAAAAATAAATATTGGGCTAGTATATAGAAATAACTAATTTTTATTTTTAAGAATTTTAAGTTTACGTTTTTCATTAAGAAAAAATGATTGTATTTTTTGCAATAGCTACTTATATTAATTTTTAAATTGAGAAAAAAAATTAACTTCATAGATAAAGGAAGTTATATTTAATCTTACTGAACTAGATTATTCATAAAACATTTATTTATAAAATAATTAATATTTTTCTACAAATTTATATCATTGTTATTTTATTTTGAACAATTATTCTTTACATTGTTATTTCATTTGTAGGAGGAAAAATTACAAAGATTGGGAACAAAACCTCTGTTTATGAAAAAAATGATACATGCCATTCTGTTGCTGATAGTGATGTACCTAAATGTCTTGAAGTTATGTGGAATGTGTACAAAAAGGTAACTAGAACAAATTTTTATATGAAAATTATAAGCATGTTTGGTTTGGGTTTTATGTATATTATATAAACATTTTACCCATTTTGTGATAAAAATAAATTAAATAAACTTAATTTATTAATTTATTTACCAAATTTCTCATTTATTGCTGAGTAATAATTTTTATTTTTATATTATTTGCATAGCTAAAATATGTAAATACAGGTATAAGTAATTTAAAAATTACCAAGTTTCACTAGAAGAGAGAATGAAATTTTTTTTCTCTTAAACACTTTTCAATAATGCAATCCATCATTCCAGACATTAATGTAAATTACCTATGGATATTCAAACATAAAGAAAACAAAAATTAGTCTGATATGAAAAAGTATAATTATGCAAAGAAAATTTTATTTTCTTATGATTTTTTTTAAGAAATGCTAATTTATAATACATTAATTTATTGTTAAACTGCTTAAAACAATCATAAATATTTTAACTTGAAATTTACTGTCTTTAATAGTGGCACTCCTGCATTTAAAAGCATTCAACATAGAATGTGTTATGTTTAAGCTTTTCATTCAATTTATTGAATAAATAGAATCTTAATTTTTAAAATTTTGAAACTTTACTCACTTTTTCCTTAATTACTCATAATTATAATAGATATAACTGTTTTCTCTATATATTGTAGAAACACATTGTTCAACATATTAGGATAAAAGAATTTTTTCAACTGTTTAAAAATAAGAATGAGAGAATTTTTAATGATTGATGTAATTGACAAGTTATTATATTTTAAATTTGACACTTAAAATACTTTTAAAAAATGTTTTAAATTAGCAACCGTGCAATTTTGATCTGAAAATTAGTTGTTTACTATATTTACTTTGCAACTTAAGACATTATAGAAATTGAATTCAAGACAAATAAGATAATGAATTTTTTTACTTCATTTTATCAAAATTTTTTATATCATACATCTTGAATTTTCCTAATTTTATAACAACCATCATTTCCATATATTGTTTTATTAGACTTGTGTAATTTAAAAGGGATTTTCTACTTATCAGAAACATTTTTAGCATTCTAAATGTTTTTATCATTGTCAAACGGACATGAGCTTTTGTACAGAAAGAACTGTCTACACTAATACAATAACTTAATTCAAATTTTTTCTCCAAGTGTCATAGACATAGGATTGCACCATTAATTTTCAACTTTTTCAGTCTTGTATCCCTAAGTTAAAAGTTGCATTACGGTATTAGTTTTATTTGTTCAATCTTCTTAATTAATATTGTTCTCTCTGTTAATTAGTACTACTCTTTATATAAGTGAATAATCTTGCGAAATAATAATCATTTATTTTTGATTTTACATTTTATTATTGATTTCAGTTTTGCCATTTGTTTCGCAAAGTTTTTGTTGAATTTTACTGATAATAAACTTCTTATTTATTAAAAAGCTTCTACATTTTCCTTTTTCGTAACTAAAAATTGAACTTTTCTTAAGAATTTTTTAAAAAATTAAAACACTTCCACATTGTTTCCATCATATTTTTTATTTTCTCTAACATACTTTCTATTGTTGCTATATTAGAAAACATATCAAAAGCTAACTATTATTAACTTAACAAGTTTATTTTAAAATTTGTTAACCTTAAATATTTAACTACAGTAAATAATTTAAATATTGTGAAATATTTGCATCATCAAAATCTTATGTTTAACACAAGCTTTGATCTGCTGGAAAAAATAGATAAAGCTAAGAATAGAATAAATAATTGAATAAATTTTAGACTTGAAAACTATACTTTAACAAAGAAGAATAAATTCTTAAATAGAAAGATTATTTTTTATTAAGATTTCGTATTCTTACATGGATTTAATATTAGTTTAAAATTATTCAATTGTATTTCTACTGTTAATTTGAATCTCTTATAGCTCTTATAAAAAACCATTTTTAACTGTCAGTGTTCAATATTTCAAACTTTCTCTTAATATGTTACTGTAATATTTCTATTAATATAATTTAAAGTTGAAATTACCAAACATGCTTCTCATTCATGTATATACACACATTCTCATCTTTAGGTTTACTGTCATAAAAAGAGTAACTTATTAAGCTAAGCTTAAATAGTTATGATATACTATACAAAATCATGAGTCCTTTTATTTACACACTTGAATATTTTTATTGTAAAATATCAATTACTAAATTTTATATATATACATATTCTTACCTCAGCTAATCCTGAAAAGCTCATAACCAAAATAATTTTATACGTATTATACTATTTATTATGTCAGATCTATGTAAAAAAAAATTTATTTTTAAACTCTCATATATTTTAACAGGCCTTAGACTATTGTAAATCGAATGTTAATAAAAATTACTCATACTTTTAACTGTTCATATAAATTATACCAATTTTTTCCAGATGAAAAAGCAATGTGAAATACTAGAAAAACATTTGCAGTCAGAAATACTTTCTCAAGAAGGATTAGAAGAATCGACTTTTCCTGTTACTTTTGGGAAGTATGTAAATGTATTGAAAATTAGTTATAATTTTTATCAATTTATTTTACATTTTGTAATTGTTTTATTGTTTTTTTATTTTATTAGAAAACCAGACCTATCATTTAGAGTACTCAAAAATTTAGACAAAGAAAATAAAACTCCTCAATTTAATGAATTGTCCAATCTGCATAAGAAATTTGATCAGGTAAAGTATATTTTAGGGTTTTCATATGGTTATTGATATATATATATATGTGAAATAATGTTGTTTGTTATTTAATCTTATTTAATATATTACTAAATTTGCAAGTATTCCCTCATTTTACCTGTGCACTGAAGTCAATTGCTATTCTGAAAGCTCGAATGTCAGCGAATAAGACCTTTTCTGTACTTTGACCAACAATGTAGTCTTTTCTGTATAAAGCACATAGTGTGAAATAATCAAGCTTAAGATTTTTAATTGCTTTTATTAAAGTTATTCAAAAGTACTTATAATATTATATTTTAGCATGTTTAAATTTATATTTAATAAAATATTTTTTTATTTCGTTTATTTCGTCTTAGCTTTCTTTTAGGTAGTATCAGAGACAAATTGGAATTGTCTCTTAAAATGTAACTGTAAATAAATTATTATTCTACATCTTTGTTTGCTTGTTTAAAATGTAAGCTATTTTCATATTTGTAAGGAAAAGGGAAAAATTTTATAATCAATACTAATTTTGTTTCATTATTTTAGTCTATTTGCATACTTTTAAAGGGTGAAAAATGTGTTCAGAATTGCCCTCACTTGTAATGAAAGTTGAATATCTTTATGAAACTTTTTGTGGGGTTGTTCATTTCTCATTTTTTTACTCTTTGTCTTTTTTTCTTTGTCTAGATATAAGTATATATATAATGAAAGACAATTATCAAATGTTTGTAGTTGATTATTTGGGAGTCAGTCATTTGATTATAAAATTAGAAGGTGTATTCATAGGAGTAATGAAATTTTCTTATAATAAGTAGTTAAAATTGTAGCATAAGCAAATTTGTTTACCAGTTTAGCAAGTTAAAACAAAATTTCCTTTATGCTTAATACATGCATATTTATCATAATAAATGTTTGTGAATATTCTAAATTTCTTCCTGTACAGTTAATGAGCTCTACTCATTATTTTTAAGATATATTTTTTTCACATTGAAGATTCCAAAAATTATAAAATAGATAGTTGTGTACTGTTAGGATATTAATAATAAAATTTTATTTCATGCTCTGTTATTATTAAATATTTTGTTTCTCTCCTTAATGCTATAAATGTAGCAAATTGAAAAAAAAATGACAAAGTAGTAAAATGATTTCATGATATGTAACTAATTAAATATTGTGTCACACTGCTGAAATCTGCATAAAAGAAATTAAATCAGATGTCTAAAATAAATCTTTCCATAAACATAAAATAGTCTTGATTAATATTCTCTTGTAATCATTTTGACAAATGATAATACATTTAATTTTAATGTGATACATTTATATGATATTTTTCATTGCTCACGTGTTAACTCTGATACTATGTTTGTAAAAAGTTGCCATGGTTTATAAAAGTGGCTGTTAATAGCACTTTTAAGGATGCCATCAACAACGAACCTGCAATAAAATTTGAAAGTTAAAAATCCTATCTTTAACACTAAATGGGAAATTGAGGAAAATAAATTACAAAGCTGTGGAACAATAGCAATTTATTGCTTAATTGTACCTTGCAAAAAGAACACAAAACATACATTAGTTGCTGCTTGATTTTTAACACATTTGCATTACAAGCATGCAGAAAGCTGTTGAAATGTACACCTTATCTGTCTTATCATCTATAAACATCCAAAATTATGCTCAGAAACAAAATGTTTCTCGGCATCATCTGTATTACTGAAGCCATTTTCTTTCAGCTGGTATACATTTCTGCAATCGAGAGTAAATTTTAACATCCCCCCCCCTTTTGAAAGCTCAATATTTAATTCTGCTTAATGTTTTTCTTAACTATTATATTTTATTAATTTTATATAATAAATTTAGCTTTATATGTATATAATGTGTAATTTATAGCTGCTAACTTATGCGATATTTGGATGCATTGAAAGCTTTTATAGTGGAATAAAATTGCACAGATCGTTCAATTAATCTGAAAATATAGTTCTCTTCCCAGCACTTTGAACAGTTTTGGTTACCAAATAAGAGATATATGCTGCATACATATGAAGAACCTTATGAAAATGATTTATGTAGTCTAATATATATTAGAAAGGAAAAAGTTAACATTTAAGGTCTCAATTCAAAAAGGAGCAGATTTTTTTTTAATTAACCACCTTTAATTTTTGATTCACTCAATATTGTCGTTGAATAATCGCTATAATAATAATCTATGACCACTATTAAATAATTTATTTAACATTTTGTAATCAATTATTAAACATTGAATAATGTATTTAATAAAGAATTACTCAAAATAAATATAATCAAATCACATTTAAGTTATTTCAGTTCTTGATTTTTTTATCAAAAATTAATAAAAGGTTTTTTTTTTTTTTTTTTTTAAATATATAAAGGAAATTGCTAAATTCAGTATTATTTTACTAAAAAATTTTGTTTACTCCAGTTGAAAAGTAACAGAATTGTATAAGATAGCAAAAATAACTTAGTTTCAAATATAATAATATTTAACATTGCCTTTCATCTGAAAAAAAATTGGCATAATTTATATGGGCAGTTAAAAGTTTGAGTAATGAGTATGAGTTCATTGTATAATATATTATCAACTAATATTGGCAGATATGGAAATTATTTGAATTTATTAAGGCAATACAAATAGCTTAAAAAAAGTTATTATTTTTTTCTTATTAGCCAATAAATTTCTTTTAAAAAATTTTATCAGATTTTTGTGAATGCTTTTAATTTTGTTTATTCTATGATACAAGTAATTTTTAATTATTTTTGTTTTTAGTTGTCCTATGATGATTCTATTAATAGTAGAGGAACCAAATCCTCTTGGCAAAATAGTCAAAATTCTCCAAGCAGTGAATGTATAATTGAAGAAATTTTACCTAAACTAAAATGTCTCCCTAAGGTATAAAACTTTCTCTGTTGTATTTTTTATAGTTAATATATTTGTACCTATATTAATTTTTTATTGTCATTTGATCTCTGAAAACTTTTGTTTTCTCTTATCTTTTATTAACTATGAAAAATAATTTGCAGTTTTATATTAACTACAAATATTTTTTTTTAATAAATGAATAAGTTTAAGCATTTATAAAATATATTTCATTGCATGTTGTACGAACGCTTAGAAATGTTCTGTAAATAAACAATTTTTGTATTTTAATTAAAACAATTTTTAGTTGATTAACTTAAATTTTCAATTTTTTAATATTAAACAAAAATATTAAAATATAAATTTCTTATCAATAAGTCTTTTAATATAATTTTTAATGAATATTATACAGATAACATTAAGATTCTCTATTATCTTTTAAATTTCTATTATGAAAAAAATAATGATAATAATAATTTGTGTATATGACCAAAAAATGTTTTCAAATTTATATTTAAGAATATCATAAATAAAAATTATAGGCATTAAAACTATTATTTAATGTAAAGGAAATATAATATTGTTTCTATTATTAACTAACATTAAAAAAATGTCAGGTTTTTTTTTTTCTTTAATGAGATATAATACATAAAATGTTTCATAAGATCAGAAAAGTTCAAATAACAGTGATTAAACTCTCATTTTACCTGGCTTAAATTATAATGAGAACATCTGATTTACTTTTCATGATAAAAGTTATTTCAGATTTATAGTTACTCACTTTATGCTATTGATTTTTATTATGGAAAATTATATAGTCTTTTTTACAAAATTTATAGCTGTTATTCATATATATATTTAAATATATATATATATATATATAATATTAAAAATTTTATTTTTGTTTTTATTTAAAAAAAACATTTTTGGGTTTAAATTAACTATGTATCATAAAAACAAAATAACGATTTACTATAATATATATATATATATATAGTAACCAAAATAAGAGTCCCTAAATTAAAATAAAATGACAAAAAACGAGTGAATAAATGTTTTATTCCAATTTCAGGAAAAACATATATATTCTAGATTTATAAAATCAGATGTTTCATAAGTCTGCCTTCACATGCAATGGTGTAAATTATAAGCAAATCAAAGGTGCTGCAATACAAACTCAAATGCTGGCACATCAGATGCTTCTGTTTACACTTTGAGTTACACTTCTTACAGAAATCAATCACATGGATTAAAGATGATAGTCATTTAATACCCATTCTTGAGTTATCTGGAAAACTTTGAACAAACACACAATTCTGAAAATACTTTTCCAATAGAGAATATAATTCGAAATGTAATGTGCTCTAATACTCTCTTGCATAAACTAACTTGAATTGGGGGAGCTTTGAATTCCTATGTGCTTGAATTTCTTGATTAATCAGCCATTTGTTTTTATGTTGGCTTAAATACTATTTAAACTTTTTCAGAAATGCTTTTGTGATAGCAACAAGGCTTTTGCTACTTTGGTAAACTACTTTTTGCTGTAAACCTACTCCAATGGTGTATCTTAACATTTTAACAAAATCTAAATCCAGAAAAAATTAGTAACAGTATGCGCAAACCTAATTTTGTTGTTAGTATTGCTCATTTCCAAAGTTTGAAAGACTAATGTGCATTTCAATATATTATAGTTCCTTATTAAGGGTTTTACTGATGCAAACTCTTATTTAAAATAATCAACAAGAATATATGTAAATTGTAATTCTGTATTTTTGTTATTTGCTTTCATCATCATTATGCTAATTGAGATTATTGTCAATCTACAGATTTCTCTTTAATTTGAATATTTTTAATTATTACCAAAAACGTTAAGTCACAAAATTTAAATAACTTTATCTAAAATATTTAAAAGACTTTATTAATTCTTGACTACTTTATATTTAATGTTTCCTATAAAAAATTATGTTCTCTCTCTCTCTTTTTGCAAAGTTCATTATTGTAATTCAGGCATATTTTAGGCAAATATTATATGCATTAAAACATTTTTACTATTTATATTTTTATTTATAATTTTTTTATTTTACTTAACTAATAATACATATCATAAATAGTAATAAGCTATTCTTTTTAATGATGGAAGAGGATTCATAAAAAAAATGAATAAACTTAATAGAGGAAGAACTTACTTTTTATGTTATATCAAATATTTACATTTTATGCCATATATTAAATAATTTTAGTATATTCAATATGTAGAATAAATTAATTCAACATCATTTAACTCTGTATGGATATCATTAATATCATTCTGAAAACAATCTATTGTAAGAATTGTAAGAAACCACTTTAGACAATTTACTCTATTGAATTGAAAATGGAAATGCTATTTGATTTTTCTAGTTTTAATTATTATCCCAGAATGCAATAAATTGTCTGGTATGTATTTTGTTTTTGTTAAAGAAAATTTATCTCCTTTTTGTTGAATTTAGTTTTGCATTTATTAATGATTGGAAAATGTTTTCTACCAAGTAAAATTTTGTAATTTGGTATATCATTGCTGTTTATTTAGGGACACCTTTAATATGTTTTAATTTTACATGAGTACTAACTCACAAATAATTGACACAATTGTTTTTATATATTATTTTATATGTTATATCTAGTAATTATCTCACTATTAAAGTATTTCATATAAGAGTAATCTGATTGATCTTTTATGAAGTACTTTATTTTTTTATACTAATAAAATAATCTGAAAATTTTCTTTTCCAGATCAAGTATGGTAAAATCTTAGCTGAATACAAAGATGGAATACAGCTTTGGAGTTCTAAAAATTCCCAAGAAGTTTATTTTTATAACACTGTAACTGGACAAAGGTTTATAATATTTCATCTATTGAATTCCATTATATATTTTTTGTCTGCTGTCAAATTCATGTTTTACTTCTTTATTTTATTAATATTTAGTCAATTTTGATTAAAAGTGTATAATATTTGTTTTTCTTGGCAGAATATATTTGAAAATCAAAGAATTATTCAATTGCTTTAATCTATATGTAAATAAATACAAGATATCAGGAATATTTTAATAATAAAATAACTAAGTCTAACAATATCATGTGTGATATGTGTTAAAAGTTAATGTTATTTATGTTATAATGATAAGCATGAAGTGTATTTTTATATTATATGATTTCACACCAAAGAACACTCAAATTTATTGTTTTTACCAATTTCTTGTATTAAAGCTTTCATAAAACAGAATTTTATAAGTATATAAATGAAACATGTAAACATAATACATATAAACAATTTAAAAAAAAATTTTTTTTTTAACTGTAATCTAATTTTATAGATAAATTAATGCAGCATTACAAATCCTTTGTGTTTTGAAAGAGGTGAAGAAAGATTGACAGAAAGATAATATTCTATAAATGCCGAAAATCAAGCAATCAATTTTTTATATAACAGCTTTAATATATGCCCAATATTAGATATTTTAAATAAATGCCTTTAACCAAAAATAAAAATACTGCTAAAAATGTTTTCCTCCTTTTGAACACTGCTCATGGTTTTCATTTAAAGATACTTTAAATAAAACATTTTTCTCAAATTCTAATAAATGTAACTTTCTTTAATTATTTTCAATATTTTAAAAAATATATTATTACTTAAAATTTTGTTTATCATTTTAAATTTTCTTTGCTTTAAAAATGGTTAGCCTTCCACACCAATTTTTTTTTATTCTTAACTACGTACTTCAGTATTTGGTATCTTAAAATATAATGAGATATTTCCATTAAATGTCAAACACAAAGGAAACCCACACAAGAAATCCTTGAGCAACTAATTTTATGTAAAAATGGAATTATTAATCGAAAATTTGTAAATAAACTATGTATGATCATTCCAGGAAAATTTAAAGAAATCTTTTCATTCCTAATTTTCATTGAAACAGTATGAGAACTGTTCAATTTGACTGAATGAAATAGTATACTATTCAGAAAAAATATCTTATAAATACAATAGCTAGATTTTTCTTCACACAATCAACAATCAATTTTTCTTTATTAAAACAAAATTACTTTCCATTTCTAAGGTGAAATCCTATCAATTCAGCTAAGATTATAGTGAATGTAAATCTATATTTATTTAGGAATATACCTTTTAAATGATGAGAATTTGAAAATTTAGGTGTTTTTGACTATAATAGTTTTCATATATATAGTTTTAATAAGAATTTGAAAATTTTGGTGTTCAATAAGTTTACTTTTGAAAAATTATATTTAATTACTTTTAATTTTCAAAGATAATATCTCTATAAAGATCATTTACTTAATGCAGGAGAAATAATTTCCAAGATTGCAGTTTTTAATTTTATGAAGATAACTAACTTCTGAAAGAGAAATGTGGTCTCCAGATCCCCTCCAAAAATTTTAACATAAAATTTTGCTGTAACATAAAATTCTTCGTTTTTAAATGGATTCTTTTGTCCAATATTTTTGAGGGACCATTTGTTCATATAATCATGTTTTTTTAAGTAATCAAATTCAAAAATACTATATGGAATTGTATAGTTGACACCAATATAGGTCAAACCAAACATAATTTTTTATTAAATAATAAATTTTTACAGACACTAAAAATTTGTTTCAATGAAAGAATTATTGACATTTTAAATCTTTCTATTCTGCCTCTTTCTTTCCCAAAATGTGAAAACCATAAAATATTTTTGTAAACTTACATATGTGTCAGTAGAATATTCATATGTTCACTGTGAACCTGTGCGTGTGTATCATGAATTTTATTAGTATAGAGTGTATTGTTGTTGCAAAATCTCTCTCATCATTGCTTTCAAATCTAGGTTATTCCACATTATATTTATTTTCATTATAATAATAGTGTGAAAATCCTATATTCCTTATTGTAATCAATTGTCTACATATTTTATAAAGTTTATTGTTTCTAGAATGATCTCATATTCTGCATTTTTGAATCTTGCACTTTATTTGTTTAAATATTTTTTTTTATTTGGAAAGATGAACTTTTTGTTTTCCGATAATATAAATTGTACAGAACTTCGTTTTACTCAGATATATGCCTGAATCATTACATATAATGTGAATCACATGCCACTGAGATTTTGTTCTATAGATTTCTCATGTTTTTTAAAGAGAATAACATATCAATGTTTTTTATTTAATTCTAATACCATATTTTAATGATTAGTATAAAAATGTTTAAAACTAATTGAAAATTATTTAATATTGTTTTTGGTTTTATTGTTTGGCTCATATTTTGCTTTAACTATCCACATTAATTACTTATCAAACCAAGAATTATTATCAATTAATTCTAAATCCTAGGATTGATTTCTTTAACTTTTATTTATTTCAAAATCTTATCCTATATTCTATTGCTATTTGTAATAAGCATTTCATTATTTTGTATAAATTTTATATGTGTAGATTTTGTTAATTTTTTTTTCTGTGATTTCATAAATTTAATTTTGCAAATTAATTTGATGATGTGTTCTTAAAATAGTTCTGCATTTTAAAAAGAAATTGAGACATGTCAAATTTTAATAAATGCAATAATTTTATTAATCTATGTTTTTTTTTTTTTTTTTTTCTAGGATCTTAGATTTTCGTCAAAATTCAGAATTGAAAAGAAGAGTTCAATTTGATTTGAAAGGAATAATATGGTTTGTTCTATCAAAAGAAGAAAACATTACTTGATGTAAATATTATGTAAATGACTTGATAAATTTGTCTTCCAGTTCATTTGCTGTAATTAAATGACTTTCTGTGAAAAATTAATGTTTTTATCTCAACATGACATGATTCAATTGCAAGTGGGCTAAATAAATGAAAATATATCATTTGTATGAGAACTTATTTTATGTAAGATCAGAAGATTTCAGATTTTGCTATGCATGTTATGTTTTATTATAGTTTCATGTTCTATTTTATTTGTAAAATAAAGCATGAAATTAATTTCGATCTTCCTGCGTGGATAATATTTAATCAACATGCACAGGCAAATTGTGATTTATTTATTAAAACTTTGACCTGTACAACACTCTTAGTATAAATTAAAAAAAAAAAAACTGCTCATACATTCAAAAGCTGTTTGTTGCAGGAATTTTTTTTTTTATTAAATTAAGTTTTCTTATATTTCTTTTTTAAATGAACTGACTATGTAGCATTGGAATGAATTAGAAATTTTCGATGATAATGATATAATTAACTTGTTTTATTTTTTTTCCTTATTTGTAATTCATTCTGTAAATATATTTAAATGTTTATGCATAATTTTTTGTTTGTTTTTCATTGTATATGAATGACATTTGTATCTTGGTAATTGAGTAATGTATATTTGATTAATGGTATTTAATATATTCCATGTTTGCAACTTTATTCAGTGTAATAAATATCCAACATTTAATGAAATTGAGTATTAAAAATCTGTTTTATTTTTAATCTATGAAATTTCTGAAAGTAAAAGAAGTAAATTCCCTGATTAAATACTGGGTATTCTTTTAAAAAATATAACTATTATTGAGTTTTTTTGGTACCATAATTTTAGAATATTTTTTTTGCTTTCACAACCAATTAATTTTGCTTTTCTTGAACGACTTTATTATCAAAGTATAAATAAATCTGTATTTATCAATTTTAATCAAAGAGCAAAATTCTTATGTTAAAATAATTTATTTATTTCATCAATATATCTTTCCTTATGTGTCATCAATATATCATTTCGTATGTGTTATTTTTAATTTTTATATTCATAAATATCATATTTGTTTTCACAATAATAACAGTAGGAAATACTGATTTAATGGGATTTTTCCATATATTAAATGTTTATTGCTTAAAATGTTTATTGAATATTTAAAAAAATATTGAATTGTTTGTTTGTATAACATTTTCATAATTCTGCAACCCACATTTGCTTTGATTTTGTAATCATTCTTTTTTTAAATATTACAGTTATTATTTCATCTCATTTATGCAGTGTAAATAAAATGTAGACACTGGTATTCCATATTTACTTTTGTGTGTGAGATTTAAAATAATTGGATTCTGTGAGTTTATTCATTCCTCTTGTTTCAAGCATCTGTTTAACTTAGCAAATAAACTTTGTCAATTTATTAATAAAAAAATTAGTTTTTTTCCCCCCCATCTTAATATCTGATTTTTTATTATTTTCTTCTAAATTTTCTAGTATATTTGTTGTAATAAAGTTGTTTTCCTTTTAAAATAAAGTAAAATTATTAAAATTACTGTTTTATTTTTGAAAACATTTTTAATTTTGAATAAGTTTTTGATGAGGTTGCACTTAAATTCCAATAATCACAAATTGATTAGATTGAATCACATCTGGATCATAAAAGATAGTATGAAAGGAAATAAGCTTTTAAATGTCTATAAAATAAAAATAAAACAATTTAAATTAATATTTGGTAAAATAAATAAGTAAATATTTCAGTTTTTACTATGTTTGGAATTTTTACTTTTTACAACTAATAAGTTGATTTTAGATTAAAAAAATATTTGAACTGTGATATGCTTAGTTTTTTGCTTAGGAAAACCTAAGGTTTAATTTTTTAATGTTCTATTAATTAGTAGCAATGAATTCATGAGATTACTACTTACACTTGATATGTATTTATATATGCTTGAACCGAATCACAGTGATATAATTGAAGAAACTGTCCGAATTAGATGTATTTTCAGACTTTAATGTGTTTTTTAAGTATTTTATAGATATAATTACCATTGAATAATGCAGAATATATTGATAATTTCTGTTTTAATATTTCAAAAATTATATATTATTAAGAAGTAAAAATTTTGCAATTGTGAAAGATACATTTTTTAGTAATAGAAATAAGAAATTTATGGATCCTTCAAATAAGTGAATCTTATAATATTAAAAATATCATGACTGTATTTTGGTTATATATATATATATATATATATATATATATATATATATATATATATTCCACCATTGCCAATTTTGCTATACGTTTATTTTTTGGATTACTGGTACTTCATATTGGGTATTAATGACTAAAATGAAAAGGTCTTGTTTCTTTCTTTTTCCATCTCTCTAATGTTAGACATTAATATGCATAATCATATATTAAAGTTACATGGCCATATAGAAATATTTAAAAACTAGCTATACCCATTCACACGTTGCTGTGTTTGAACAAAAAAGGCAGTTTTGATACCTCAAACATAATTTATTAATAATCAAATGTATACAATTCATCAAAATGAAAATTAAAAATGAAATTATTTCTGCATATATATCATTTGAATATAACATATGTACTAAACATAGATGTACATAAATGATGGTAGAATAAACATACTTCTTCACTTGTGATATTAAACAATATTACAAACGAATTTCAATTGAATAATAATTTTGTAATTATTAAATATCATCTTGAAATGAATGATATTTGATGATTGATAGTGAACTTTATCTTAGTCGTGCTTGTAAATATACAACATTTTTTTGTTCCCCTAACTGGTGCAAGAACAAATAAATTTGATGGTTTTCCATCTCGTGAACACCCAATGTACAGCTGTCCATGTGAGAAGCATGGATTTATCAAATTTAATCCACATACTTGCAATGATTCTCCCTGTGCTTTGTTAATGGTCATTGCAAAGGCTAGTCGCTCAGAAAACTATAGACGTAAATTGAATTCAAAGGGAGTATCCATTGGTATCATGGGTAATGCGTGGTGGTAGTTCATGTTCCTCTTTGGTGTTTTCCACTTAAAATAGTTTCCTCAATTATATTATTTATAAATTTTTTTACTCATAGCCTAGTCCCATTCCATAATCGCTGTGTATTTATATTTCGTAGAAGATTGGGGAACCAATTTTCAAAGATAAAATATGTGATGGCATTCCTGGTAGATCCAATGAATTTAAAAATTCCATTGGATATAACTGATTCATTGTGATTGTCAACAGTATCTATGGATTTATATGTTGTTTCTTCATCAGGTAAACATTTTAAATTATGCATTTATTAAATTCACATCAATGTTTTTTGGGCTGCCAATATAGCACGCTCACTAACCCATTGATTATTTTTATAATTCTACAATAAATTTGGAAAAACTTTGGTAATCAATTCATGAGTAAATTTTACAATGTGACAAAAGTTTTCTGAAAGTGTAATACAGTGTGAGGATTCATACATTTCCATTTTACCGTTCCAAATATCTAACAATTGTTTTGCAAATCGTTCAGAAGATTCATCTCGTTGTAATTGAACACGCGTATTTATTGGTCTTTAAAGATATTTTCTCCACATACTGCCATAACTCTGATAATTTGAGAAATGCATTCTATTCATCTGCAGGTGTTGAACAATGTGTAACTGGTAGAGTTTGTCGAAAATCACTAGCTAACAAAATGAGTGCACCGCCAAAGAGCCTCTTATTTCCTCTAAAATCTTTTAATGTGCGATTGAGTTCTTCCAATGATTTCTTGTGTGCCATGGTGCATTCATCCCATATTATAAGCTGACATGATATGAGTACTTTTCCCATCCAAGAATATTTGCTAATATTACATGTTGCAGTTCCAATTATTTGCATATTTAATGGCAATTTCAACACTGAATGTGCTGTTCGACTACTGTTCAAAAGAGTAGCTGTAATACCAGATGTTGCAAGTGCAATATTATTTTATGATCTTATAGTTGCCAGAATAATTGAAATAAAGAAAATTTTACAAGTGCATCTAAGAAATATCAACTACAACTCTTGTTAGATATTGCATTTATAACTGTGTCATATGCTGTTTGTTGTTCTAATACCAATTTCGGCGGATTAATTCGAACAAATGTTTTTAATTCATTAACATCGAACTGTTTTTCTCGTTGTATATCACAATCGAAAATGTCATTACCAGATCTATTTGAAGCAATCATTCCCAATTCTGTCAGTGATTTGTTGGCTATTGTCTAACATAAATCCGCAATTAAAATCAATGCTTCATTATATATATTTGATATAAATTGAATGTTGGGGATTAGCATTTATTATGCATGTGATGTAAAATGTCTTCACTCATATAGTCTTTATATTTTCCCAAAGATCCTTTGGATTATCCGGAAAACATGATAGTATGATGGAAAATAGTGAACGCATCTGCAGTGGTTGAGCTGTATTAGAAACATCAGCGAGTGAAATATCCCAATGAGCATCGTTTTCTAAGAGACTTAATTTCTGGCAAGTCACACGAAATGTAGCACACACATGACCATTCACTGTTTTTAATTCTTGGAAAGATGTTGGTCCATGAACAATGATTAACAATCTTAGGTAAAACCATTCTGCTTTATTTAGATATACAGTGTACAGACGACCCAATACATCTGTGGAATATAAATTTATGTGTCTTTGTACCACTCTATCTTGTTTACGATGCTGAAATTTTCTTGTTGATGTATTCCACTTAAAATAAGTTGGTACTTTAAAGTACGATGGTGTCCTTGCCAAGGTATAATTTCTATATAATGTGAAAAATTCAGTTAAAGTTGTTGGTGATGGTGACATTGCTCTTGTACGTACATTTTCTGATGTAAAGTACACACGTTGTCCATTTTCAAGATGTACTGCTAGGTGAGCAACCGTTGGATATTGCTCATGAGTGGAAAATCATAAAATACGCCATATAGTCTCATTGCTACTTATGTAGCGTCCCAGGTGATATTAGGTCCTCCACTCACGGAACTTTCACACAATATCTCTATGAAGAATGGTACAATATTCCTTAAAATACTAATCAGAATTTGTAGGATTCGATTCCCAAGTGAATCCAAGCTGTATTACATGCCAAAGGCGGTCCTACGCCATATTAATAAAGGATTCCTTCAAAATATAGGGTGTCTGCATTATTTTGATAACCACCTGTATATATATATTAAGAGTAAAAAAGTAATTTAATTCTGTATTTTAGAATTTATAACATCAAAGTTATGCTTTGATATTATAAGTTCTTTTAAAGTATAAAAATTCCTATATATATTCCAAATATTTTTGTTTTAAAAGAATAATTTTTGTGTGTGTTAGTCTTAATTCATATTAAAGAAATAAATGTGTTTTTCATTAACCACAAAAAGTGTTTATATTAAACAGTAATTCCACAATTGAATATTTTCATTTGCTAAATTTATTTCTTTTTCTCTTATTCAAATAATAAGTAATTTAATAAGCTTTTTTAAAAAATTTAAATGCCAATTTTATGTTTGTTTTTTTTCTATTTGAACGCCTTTTTTGGATTTATCTGTCAATATAAATATTCCTTCACGTAACTATCAAATCTACTTTACATTGAGAATTATTGATTTAAATTAAAGTTTACCTCTTGTTATTACACAAAAAATTCATATTTAAATATAATAATGTTTGTTTATGAAAATTTTATAGGAAGTTTGGTTTCTTATTTGTGAACTTGTTGTGAAAATTAGGTATTGGTTGAAATATTTTATATTAAACTTTTATAGCTTATTTTCATTTTAAATTGAATTTCTTAACACTTCATTTTGAGCTCCAGATTTTTTTATGTCAAAAATAAGAATTTCATATAAAATAATATTGGTGTTTAAACATATCTAACAAAACAAATCAAAAAGGTTCTGCTTTGATTTCATCTTTTAGAAATTGAGTATGTTTTGAAACTTAACAATTGTAAACAATAAAACTTAACATTTGTAAAGTATCTAGTTACATTTTATCGCTAAATTAATAATAGAACTGTCATAAAACTGGAAAACCCGACTTGTGTGATTATAAATATATACTGCTCAAAACAATTAAAGGATATTGTGATTTTAGGTGGATCTTGTGGCTGAAACACTTTTTAGCTCATTGCTACGTGGTCGTCAGACGTAGTAGCTTATATGAGAATAAATACATGTTTGGCAGAAAAAAATGCATTTTATTGCGCATTTGTGTACAAAAGGAAAAAAAAACACAATTTGTACATATGAGAGAAAAGGAATAAGAAAAGTGTTTTCTTCAAAGGAAATCATGTTCAGTAGGAGTAAGGTTTCCACGGTCGTCCAGCAACGTTGAACCCCTTTGATACATGGAGTCAATGAGGTTATTAATCACGAATTAGGGTATTCTGTCCCACTCTTCCAGAAGACCTCTTTCCAGTTCTTGGAAAGTTTGTGAAGGTGGTTGGTGGCCGGCAACTCGTCTTCCTAGAGCGTTTCAAAAGTGCTCTATTGAATTCATGTCTGGAGAACACACTGGCCATTCCATTCGTACGATTCCTTCATCGAAAAAGAAAAAAAAAATCCTCCTTCAGGTTAGCACGATGTGGCCTGCAGTTATCGTACATTAAAATGAAGTCATCTCCGATTGTTGCTGCGTAAGGTACTACAATAAGTCTGAGGATCTCATCTTTATATCGGCGACTAGTCAGAGGTCCATCTCGAATGATATAGAGGTCTGTGTGCCCATCAATGGAGATGCCACCATACACCAACACTCTCCCATCGCCAAATCTGACACTTTCATGCACGAACGCAGGATTATTCCTACTGCCATGATCCCTCCAGATGAAAATACGCCTATTATCAGGATGAACAGAAAAACGGGACTCGTCAGAAAAAAAAAAGAACATTGCCCCATTCATTTCTCCTCCAGTTCACATGCTCTGTTGACCACTCCCTGCGGTCGCGAAGATGCCTTGATATTAGTTTAACACATACCATCGGTCGGCGAGCACACAGACCTACACCATGGAGCCGTTTTCGGACTGTCCGAGTTGAAACCGTGGTATCAGTAGCCAAGCGAAGGTGTTGTTGGGGAAAAGTAGCGTTCATATTTCGGTGTCTCCGAGCTGTTAAAACCAAATAACGATCTTCCTTGGGCATTGTAGCCCGTCTACAGCCTTGCCCTGATCTTCGGCCTGCACTTCCAGTCTCCAAAAAACAGTTCCAGATCCTGGAAATCACACTTTGTGACACTCCAATGGCAGTTACTGAATGCCGAGCATCCTTGTCTTTTATTCAGTTAAAAGTCAAATTTTAATCACAGCCGCTGAAGCGACGTTTTTGACGTTGAAAAAATTAGCATACGCCACAGTTTGAAAATCAGAAAAAAATTGCATTTGTGATTCTCTTCTCTCATTTTGGGCAAAAAAAAATTTCGCTTATATCTTTATTTTATATAAAACTTACAATTTCCTTTAATTGTTTTGAGCACAGTGTATTAAAAACTCTATTATATAAACTTTATTTAATTTTTTAAAACATGTACTAGATAAGTTTATAGATATCCATTTCCATTATTTAAGCACAGAATAATAAAATACCAAAAAGGACAAGTACTATTTTTGGTTTCCAAGAAACATGGTAGAGAAATTGTGAATATATTTATTTACGTGCAAAATAAATTAAAAAATGAAAACAATATATCAAATTTTCAAAAGTTATAAGGTGATGTTATATTGAAGTCATTAATCAAATGAATTTAAACTCAAGCAAGAAAATTTAATAATCTACATGAATATTGAATGTATTTTGTGTTTGTATACAAAGTTTACAACATTTTACGATATTTATTTTGATGTGATTAATCATCTCAGGCAATTTCTATATCTTGAGAATGGTTGGAAGTGGGAGACATGTAAACGCTGCTCGATTAAAATCATCCTAGGGACTTTTAATGGAATCCAAGTTGGGTGGGGTTGGTTGGGTTTTGTGGCGCAAGGTCCAAAAAGGACAAGCTGCGCCAACTAAGTTGGGTGAGTTTGTGCCTACTCAATACGTGCAATCTACTGTATCTCTAGGTTGATGTGAATGATGACAGAATTAAGAAGAATCGTTGTCTATTAAAATAAAAGGGCCTACTACTGCACTATATAATTTTATATGGGGTCTAAAGCTTTATTCTGATTCCATATATCCATAGCAGATCTATTGATGTGTGAAGGCGATATCAAAATCCGTAACTAAATCATGATGCTTCAGAATGAATGTTTTGGGGCAGATTGCGTGTACTTTGAGCTCTCCAAAAATTAATTGTCATTGGCTGGGCTAAGATCGACTTATCTAGAAACATAATATTGCTTCATTCAAACACAGTTTTATAATATGTTACACCATTTTAATAGGTATCTATGTATAAGACAGAGAAACAGAAATCGTGGAACTGTTAGTCCATTGTTGTGGAACCTTCATCATTCACAAAGGCAGATATCGTATCAGTATCTGCCACAACTAACCCCGCCATGCTAAAGGTATCGCTCTTTAATTGTTTAGCAACAGAAATATTGAAAGTGTTTAGGTGATCGTAATTTTTGGGATGCAATCCTGCTGACAATTATTTACATAATCGTGAAGTAATGAATGCCAAAGAATCGAGCACTATTTAATATTTTGTCTTTCTTGATAATATCTGACAACACATAAGTTAGTGTTCAAAAAATCATATTAAAATTCTAGAAATTTTTTATCCACACTAGCGTAAAACTGCTTTTCAATATGAAGTGGGGATTTTCTGTTGTTTAACCCGTTTCCATATATTTTTTCAGCGAATTGCATCCTATGAATAGCTTCTAAAGTTCCTCTGTGCTTAGTTCTTAAAATGAATATATAGGAATTATTATTCATTTTTATTATATATGACTATCAATATTTCAAATTCAACAGTATCATACTTTTTTAATTAAACACTCTATAGCAAAACATCGACACACCAAGAAGGAATTGTTCAATGAAGACAAAAAATGGGAGAATAGGATGGTTATGTGCAGAAAAAATTATTAAAATTTATGAGCAATTGAAATTTATTTCAGAATTATAAAGTAACTAACTTAATAAGGTGTTGACCCAGCTCTAGCCTGGATGCAAGCCATAGCATTGGCTGATAAAGATCACGAGTGTTTTTCTGTGGTATTTCTTGGCAAATTTGCTCCAATTGTCGGGATAAGTCTTCAACATTCCCTGATAGAGACAGTCACTTTCCCATCATATCCCAGACATGCTCGATAAGAGTGATCTCTAGTTGGCCAAATAAGTGATTAACAAAGTGTAAAACAATTCATAGCAACACGTATTGTATGTGGTTTGGCATTATCTTAAAAATAATGCCAGAGTACTGCAAAAGAAACGATAACAAAACAGATCTCAGAATGTCGTCGATGTACTGCTGTGCTGTAAGTGTGCTTTAATGACGATTAAAGGTGTCTGGCTATCAAGGTTTATACTATCAGGTCAAAGACTATACGTCCTTAGTCGGCATCATTCCAGCCTGAAAGAGGCCAGCATCACTGTAATCTAGCTCGACAGTGAACAGGCATGAGTGACAAGTGACGTGACGGTCAGTATGAGCGTAGATTTCTCTTATCAGCAGTCAGTAAGTGATTATGGTGGATCACATGTTTGATGGTTGATAGTGATCATTGTGAGAGCTGATCTGACAATCACTCTATCCTCCAAATCTGTAGTGACCCTTAGGTTGACTGCTACCATTATGACACTGAAATCTGCTACCAAACACCCAATTTTAACAGCATCTTCTAATCGCCTTATCGCTTCGCTTATATGATGAGAAATCCTCGGATTTGCCCAAACTCACTTTTTAAATCCAATGATACGACCTCTTTCAAACTCTAAAAGTTGCTTGTAATGAGTTCAAATCCTGCGGCGATTCATTTTCTCAGTCTTAAAAGGCATCCTAAACAACAATATAACAGTAATTTTAAACAACAATTCCTTATTCATCTGATGAAGATCGCATTATTTATTCATTGGACACCATTTTAACCAGCTGCATATTTGGTCCAAACATTTATGCATATGAAATTTCAATGAAATCGAGTGATTCCTTCTGGGTGCATCGATATTTTGTTACAGCGTGTATGTTCTTATGGGAAAATATACTATATTATATTTTATACAAAAAAATTTCATTTGCATAAAAATTGCAAATATATCTTAAACAAAAAAAAAAAAATGCTGTAAAAAATTAAACTTAAATACTAGTAAATCTAATTTCATATTCTGATAAATCATCACACAATTCAATACAATAGTTTATTTAAATTGTAATAATTTACATACATCTTAAATGCAAATATATTTTTTATATAAAAAAGACAGTCTTTATATTCAGTCTTGATTTCTAGGAAACAAAAAGCATCCACATACTATAATAGACCTTGTTAAAAAAAATCTACAAAATTATAGTTTCAAAATAATTATTGATTACATATAAAAATATAAATAGGACAAATCGTACTAAAAACTAATCCTATCATACCTCTTGCTTAAAAAAAAAAAAACACAAATATGTTATAATACATGAATATTTAAAATCAGTTCACATAAAAATTAATTTCTTATAGCATAAATAATCAAAACAATGCTGTAATAAGTGCATAAATAACTTATATTTCATGATCCAAATGAATAAAAATATGCATTTTAAATTTTCTATATACATTGCTTAATATATTTGGGGAAAGTATTTAATTAGAAATTTAAAAGTTTACAGTATTATAGAATAATGTAACGCATGATTTTAGAGTTTTTTTTTCCATTGTGTTGTTGACATAATTCTTAGCATCAGAAAATTTAACATGTGTGTGTGTGAGTTAAATGCCACTAAAATTTCTACCATATGATTACAAAATTTATTTTCTTAGAGGTTGTGTTAAATGCTTTGTCACATTAAATTGTGTATCTCTATAATAGTATGTATTTTATATATATATAGTTAGTTTTTATTGTACTTTAAGTTTTAACAATTACAAATAAATAGTAATTACAAATAATAGAATAAACATATATGGATGGGTTTCATATTTAAAAAAGAAGAAGTATGCTACATTTGCATAAATTATCACTTCAATTATTTCCCTTTGTAATAACATAAATTGTATATTTTTTGTTTCATTTTCTTTAGTATTCACAATTTTTAATGAATAATTTACATCCAAGTATTTTTATTTTAAAATTATATTCCATAAAATTGGAAAAACAAAGGCATTTAGTGACTTGTGTATATATACAAATGTCTTGGAATTATGGTAATTTTATCCGTTAATTAAAATTTCTGCAAATTATTTTATTTGCAAATTAATTAAAGCATTTTCGCAGTATTATGTATAGTAAATTTTAACGAAATAATTTAAAATTATGACATTCAATTATATCTTAAAGTGATTTATTTAAAATTCATCATATGTAATAAAAACCAACTAATTACTGCTAAGAATATTATATCTCATTGGAAAAATAACAATTATTTCTTACAAAACTTTCATATACTTTTGTAAATATTTGACATAAGCACTAATTTCTTATTTGAATAATTAATTAAGCTTAGTATGAGTGAGTACTATAATTTAGAAAAAAAACTTGCTTGAAAAGAATTAAAGTGTCATTTAATATCTTTTCCTTACAAATGCAAATATTAGGCACTTTTTATAGATATTAATAATTATATATAAAAATAAATTCCCCACATGAAAATACAATAATACATCACCGGATAACAAAAGTCATAAGAATAGTGTTCCCACAAGCAAACAGTATTAAAAACAGTTGCTTGAAATAAATGCCAAGAAACCTTCAGGAAGGAAAATGTTTCCACCACAGCTTTTTCAATGAAATTTGAAAATTCCCTGTTAAAGTTTCTGAACAGTGGTCATTTGAGATCATTTATATGAAAGTAACCAACATCATAAAGGATTATTTTTATGATAGGTTTTGTGCCAAAATTATCTCATCCTATAGAATCTTTCCTTCTTGAAAATTTCTTGGCTTATGTCCTAGAAGCGATCCTTTGGTAGTGTCCCCATCTCAGAATCTTGCAAGTACTGCAGCTCTTGTAAGTCCTTGAATTTTTCATGGTCTTTTATCCTGGTGTAATTTGCAGCAAGACACATAATGTAATTTACCTGCAAATTAAGATAGTAGTTTTGTTATAAAATATTTGCTTTCGATGGTTATTGCAAATCAATAATAGGTTTTTATTAAAAATATGCTATTACATTTTGTATAAGTAAAAAAGTGAAAATAGTTAAATTGTTTTTGTTTAATATTTTATGAAAATATTTGAATAGCTTATCTGTAAAATCTATTTCCTTTTTGAAATTTTTTACTGCACAAAATTTAAAACGGATAATGCATTTTATGATGTTCTAAAATTTAATTCCGTGATTATTAATGAAAAAGTAATTTATTTCTTAAATTGTTTGGGTTTGATTATTTTTATGATATATATTTTTCAGTAATTATTTTTGAAGAATTTAGTTTACAATATATACTCCTTTAATAAAAACAATTAAGCTTCTAATGTTAACAGTGCTTTATTAATGCAGTTAAAAAAATCAGAGCATTGCTAGTTTAGAAATACTATGAAATATTTCAAAGTTGCGCAAAAATAACATGAAGTAGTTGACACAAATAAAACATTTTGAAACTAGTTGAATTCCAAATCAGAATTTGAATTGCAAAAAATTTTTTAAGCTATTTGGTTATTGGGAATAAAAATAATGGAATTTCCAATTCCATTTCTTAATTCCAGTATTTCTGTTATTTTTATTGCTATTCAAAACGATTGTATTTTATTTAGTGAAAACAGTTATTATATATATTAAATCTTTACCAAAGTTCTTTTATATATCCATTGAATTGTTTTCTGGTAATTCTTTTGCAAAAATTATATTTATTAGATATATTTGGCTAGATATGTTCAATACTATTGGCAATAACAACATCAAGAACTATGTATACTACACATATCATATCCCAATGTCTTACTTATAATTATGTTTAGGTAATTTTCAAATTTTTAGGACAAAATTAAACATTAAAAAAAAAAAGCAAAAATCAAATTTCAAAATACATCAAATGACTATGAGCATAATTAATACGGTCATTGGTCAATATCAAATTACAACAGTATGATTTAATATATGAGTTATAATACGGATAAAAGTTTCATCATAAAATAACATTTTGGTCTTTATCCTAAAGTTAAAAAATATTGAAATGTAGATAAATTATATAAAATATATACATTTATATCTTGAATTTTCAATATTATGAAAATTTATAATACAATAAAATTTCACTGAATAAAATCTCATCTGTAGTATAATTTTTTCTCTTTTATGTATCGAAATTTACTCAGTAATGATTTGCATGATAAAAAAAGTTTTGTGCATTTAACACGAAATATTGATATTTTATTGGTTCAATGAAATAAATATGTTGAAAGAGAGATTGGCTTTGTAAATAATAAACTTTTAATTAAATAAATATTCACATTAGTCTCTGTGATGAATTCACATTATGCAATTAATTCATTGGTTACTGATTATTGCAATCATATACTTAATGAAAGTAATATTCTTTAAAATTTGTCACTTATTGAAACAATGCTTTTATACTTACCAAACTAATGATAACTGCAACAGATGCAGCAAAGGATAATATGTAATATGGAGTTGCGTATTGAACCTTAAAAATACAAATAGAAATTTAAAAGATATCACATATACATATATATACCTAAAAATTATTTTTCATTTTTTTATAAATAATGAAAAAAAATCATTGTTCTTCACTGTTGATTGCTACATGAGAATCAAATTTATTAATGAAATTTAACTTCCAAGAACTATGTAAAAATAGTTAATTTACTGAAAGGAAGTTTGTCAAATACTTTAAATAATGACTAATTGTTAAGAGGTTTGATGAAAACTAAGATGAGGTGCTCTGTCTATGTTATGTTAATATATTTAAGAGCTTTTTTTAAAAAAAAGCTTTCTTTCGTATCCAAGATCATTTTATTTTCACAATTTATTATTAGCATTAATTTTTGTGCTAAAATCTGTTTATTGTAAAATACAATATATTTCATTGCCATTCAATCAATGTATAATACATTTAGTTATTTGTAGTAAATTTAAATTACAATACAATGTAATTAATTAGTCTTATAAATTTAAAGCCATTTATAACGTTAATTTTAAATCTGTTTCCTGCGTTTTAAGCTAAATTATCGCTCACGTTTAAAAAAAAAAATAAATAAAAAATACTACTTATAATAGAATTTCTTAACGCAAAATGTGTGTATTTTATATTCCTTAAAAATCTCTTAATATTTAATTTTTTCCAAATTGTTTATAGTTAAAAATCTCACGGATTGCATGCAGGATAACTTTTGTTGTATGTAGCATTAATAAATTTCTTGTTTGAATTCCTTTATTTTAAAATTCAATAATGTATGTGCTTCAATATACATTATATTATAATATACATGTGTTACTGAAAATAATTACTTACTGTGTCTGTGCAAAATATTTTTCTTTTTTCACATATCCTCAATAAGTTAACGTCAGTCCCGTTTGGAAACATGAAATCTGTAAAAATAAAATATCACTTTTATATAAAAAAATATCTCTTCCAACTAACTAATTTGTTTGAACAATTTGCATTAAGACTAGCAATATTTTTTAGATTCTTTATTGTTTTAAAGAATCCTTTTTCCCATTGAAGTTACTGGAGACTAATACACAATTTATCATTTCAGTTTAAGTAAGAATCTAAGAAATGAGTTGGGATGTTTAGTAATACTTACGAAATTGTTGGAGGTCAATACATTCTGTTGGCTGTTCACACATGTTCTTCAAGACATAAAAGGTGAAAACTACAACAACCAAGCAACAAGCTACAGCTAGCCAAACGAGATTGAGGAGGTAAACAAGGGTCATACACTATAAAGATACATGTTCTTATAAATTTTGATAATTATAACAGAAATAAAAAAGTTATCAGAGTTTTCAGAGAGAAAAGAAATTAATATTTTGTAGTTTTCATTTTAAAGCTGTTAGTTTATTAGAAGCTTAAATATAGAAAAATATTAATACAATTCTATTTTTCTGGGAGACGAAAAATATTATATCGTAATATATTTTTCTTCATTTTTATTTGTAGTATAACTAAATTTACTCTGAAAATTAATGCCTTTATTTACAAACAATGTGCTAACTATGATATATAAATACCACGTATGTATAAAAATAAAAAAAAATTGCAATCTCATCATGATAACCTTTTTTTATAATTAAGTAAATTTCTAATGCATATTAGATTATAGTTAATGTTAAATTAGGAAGTTGAATTTCGTTGTTCCAATATGCATTATAGTGAATTTAATGAGTACAAAGATTATTGCCGTAATATTCTAAGGCGCCATTTCGAGAAACTATGTCCAAATGGACCTAGTTCTTCAAAATGAAAGATTCCATGTTCGATTCTAGTCATTATTAAATAATAGGAGAGAGATATCACGTTTTTATTATATCTATCCACATTTATGATGAAAATATCACCACATCATGGTGATACTTTCCTCATTTGTGAATATAATTCATTATCAATTATAAAAATTCTCAGAAATTTGAAATATAGAGAAAAATAAAATTCAACAGGTTTCAGTTTTTAGGCTTTCCACTAAGCTAGTTTAAAGTTAATAGTAATTTTCAATCTCAAAACTTTTATTAGATTAGAAACGTTTTCTTAACTATATTAATAATATTAAACCAAACTTTCTGCGATAATTTATTTTTAAATACTAAATATATTTTAATAAGTATTCATGCAAATTACAAATTTTATGTAGAAATCTTAAAAACGGTTTTTCATTTTCTAAAAAAATGTTAGAGGAATAATCTGCTTTTCATTAAATTATCTTACGAGAGCTGTGGTAATCCTTCCTCCTACTCGAGATTTCCATCCCCTGTAAACTTTTGAACGAGTTGCTCCGGTGGAAAATATTCCTACGGCAAGAAGAGTTAAGGCAAGAAGTCCCATAAAAGCACCAATGATTATGAATATGAGTCGAACATCATTTAACCTGGAATTATGAAAAAAATAACTTAAGATATTCACACATAACAGCTATTAGACAACTTTTAACAAATCATATAAAGACTTATGATATCGTAATGAATTTATGTGATATATATTACAAGTTATTTAAATCTATTTTTGAAAAAAAAAATAGAATTCTTTTAAATTTTGTAAAGCTTTTACTTGGTTACAAAAAATATAATTTTTGATATTTAAAAATATGCTACGAGTTGGATTTTGATATGATTCGTTATAAAAGAAAGATAGAATTGCGCCAACTTTGGTGAAAACTATTAGTTGAAAATGTAATTTTGATTTCGTTATTCGCTTTAATATGAAGATTGGTCACTTTTTATAGATTTTCATTATTGTACAGTTACAAGGCAAATTCTGCAAGGAAATATCTCATATAAAGACACTTATTTTATAATGAGAACAAAATATAATTTACCATTCTAAGTTATATGTGAAGACTCTTTCGAACATAGTTAGTGTCAGTCTTACAGCAGGATAGAGGCATATTAAAAAAGTGAGTACGCCAGCGCAACATAGAATTGTAGCTATCAAGGTACCATAAGGTATCCTAGTCATGCACCTTGCACATCCACCTAGAAAATAAACATAAATAATACATGAAAAATGCACAATTTTAATTTAATATTCCCATATAAGAAATGGATTAAACAATTTAGTAGGATTTATGTAACGTTTTTTTGATAATGAAGATATGTATTTCGCTGGCTTTTTATCTTCAACAATGAGTTATAGAACAGAAATTTTAATTCACCTTGAATGTAACAGACGGAGAAATTAACTGCGATACGTATACAGCAACCTTCGCCGTAATAGGTTACTTTAAAAAATCCGTGAAAAGAACTTGACAGCTTTCAATAATTTAAACGTATTGATATATACATTGTAATCTTTATGCCTTTATATATGAAAATAATGTGTCTGGAAATACTATTATATTTATATTACATATATTGAAATTCCCGAGAAATTAGTTAAAGAAAAATAATTGAAATTCAGTAATTGTATCTAAGTAAACAAGTTTATGTGACGATAATTCATTATAAATTACTTTTAAGATAAATCCCATATTTATTAATAACTATTTCAAAACTTTAAGTATTAGGAAATAAAAATTAAAGATAATAAACCAGTGATTTACTGGGAGCTTTCTTTTTTACTTTAATGCTGCTGCAAATTTTGAACCTGATGCTAAGATATTAAAGAAATACTATGGATAAGAAACTTTTTTTAATTATTTATATTATAATATAATATCTGATAGGCATTTCATGTCATCTTACGATATTCATGTTTCTAGAGAGGAGTTGACAGTTACTTAGTCATCTTTGTAGGTTTCAAATCAGCAATTCATGGATTTAATTTTCACCAAAGGTTTGAATGTTTCAAGAGATTTAGAATCCTATTTAAATCAAAGGCTCATGTCGAATTAGCCTTTGTAAGAATATAAATTGATATGCATATAAAGCTATACTTTCAGATTCAGGAGTTTTTAGTTATTTTTATAATTTAATCAAGCGCAATTGAATATAAAAATGCAACGTTAAATTATAGTATTTTATAAAGACACAAATTTGAAATTACTCTTTCTAAAGAAGTGAATCATCTCTGATTGATGAATCATTCATAATTGGTTTTAGGTGGTAGAATGCAATCAATAGCGTCACTTGGGAAATACAGTTTTTAAAATTATTTATGGATTAACTTTTGATTTTTGTTATCAGAAAAATGTATGATTTCCTCATTTTTCTTTTTTGTTGAGTTTTCAAATCAGAGATTTTACAAAAAATTGTTCAAAAAACTAAATAATTCTAAATAATACAACTGTTGAGAGCTTACTATATCTTTTGTAAAATAACATTATTTTAAAATTCACCATTCATTTAGGAATGAATATAAAATAAAATTGCATTGTAGCTAAATATTTCACATTTTGGTTATTGGTTAAATAGATAAATTGGAAATTAAAATCACGCTAATTAAGGAAACCAGAAAAAGGTTAATGACATTTTAACTAAAAATGAAGTCAATTTTTACAAGTTTAAAATAGAAAATCATTTGAAAGTTGTATTTACAATATAATTGTTAAATAACAAATTCGTGTTTGGCTCTAAAAAAGCGAATATCGCACTAGGACTATAAAAAATAGCAAAATAAGCAAATATCGCCACAAAACTTTCCATTATGATACAAAGGAAAGAGTAGCTAAACATTCCACAACAGTCACTCGAAACCTATTTAATTTCTTTGTTTTCCGGTGGTTTTACTTCACTTACAATTTAAAAAAGAATGTGAGCAGTGATCTAGAATAAATTACAGTGAGCGAACTTTCGTTTAGGATGTCAGTTTCTCACTAAAGGAAGTGGAGATACTTAGAACGTTTTTCTTTAATTTTTTACAAAGATCTTTCATAAATGGCTTCGATGACCCCAATAAATTGTTCGAAAAGACAATAGTTTTTTGTTAAGAAACAATTTAGTTGTTTCTTTTCCTTAATTGCCAGAATAATTGTTGGGAAAGAGTTTGGACCAAAATGGTTCATTTTCTTGAGGTTGACAGGTATCAGATTGTAGCCCCTTATTGGAATGCATTCTACCTAAAAAGACTAAACAGGAAAAAGAATGCAGTTTGAGTTTCCTAAAACTAGTCAACAATTTAAATTATTTATTAATATATAAATATTAAAATTTCCTAATCTCTTTGTCGTTTAAGACAGCCAAATTTTCAAGGTTCCGATTGCATTATAATAAATTTTTTTATATTGTACTTTCAGGTATAAGCTATATTAGCAAGTCCGTTATGTAAGGAAATGATTAATAAATAATTCATTTATTGTTACATATTACATCGATAAACTATGAAAATATGAATCAACAACTTAATATTAATTCGTTGATGAAATTGTTTAATTTTATTTTGATTACTTGATACTACTCGGCAGTTGTGAAAAATACGATCATTCACCGGATTTTGTCTTCTGGAAAGATTTCTCATAGATAGTGGAGCATACTCAGGTGTTACAAGGGTGAAAACCCGGAAATGTAGAATGCAACATTCTTCTCCCACTGTTCAACGGTGATCAAGATCAAAACCCGAGATCTACGGCTCTCAAGGCCATTGTACCACTACAAGACCATGATAAGCCTTGCATGAACTTATTATTAAATACTGCATTAAGAAGAAACGTGTATACATAAACTCTTTATCGAAAATTTCAAAAAATTAATCAAACAGAAAAATAATTTTAAAATGACCATGGTGGAAATTTTTGTATCGAGCAATATCAGGGCTCTTTTAAAGGAATTTTTCGTTTAAGCTCATCAGAAAAAATTAATGTTATAGCGAATCAAAACCGAATAATTCATTGTTTATTTAAAAAATATGAAAAGAATCTACTTCAAAATATTAGAAAAAATTTTCTAATATTATATTTTAAATATTACGATCATCATCAAATTCTAAAATGTACTTTAACATTAAAAATATCATTTGCTATTTTTAGTGTTAAAGTGTGCATTAATGTCAAAGTATGATACGAAAACAGAATGTAATATTTTCATCTTATAAGTTAGAGATTGATAAAGAAATCACTTTCGCGTGAAGCTTTTATAATATTCTTTATAAAATATTTGTAACATATAATCTTGGTGCTTTAAAATATGAATATATGAACTGCATTTAGTCGAAGGAAAAAGTAAATTTTCGTGTATCGATGGTGTAAAGGTTGAAATTTGGCGCTATCAGAATATTTACTTTTGATAATATATTTCGAATATTTGGCTTATGAAAAAAAGCCTTATCACAGGATATTGCACTCTTGTTCTCCTGTACTTATAACTCATCATGAAAAAGTAGTGTAATGTTTCCTCCCATTGAGAAATACATTAAACAATAAATGATGAATGTTTGCATGATTACTCGCATGAATACATACCTTTCCTATGCATTGATACTTTTATCTCATGATACATATGTTTAAAAATTTTGAACATGAATATTTTTAAAAATTAACGTAATTCAAGTAATGAAATTTTAATTTTTTAATTAGATTAAAACATAAGTGTTTAAAATATTTAAATACTAAACACATTTTTTTTGGGACTATTTTGAAAATTACGATTAAAGCTATAACTTTTATTTTGTTCCATATGTACTTTAGGAAAATTAACGCGTAGACATTTTTAAAAATACTTGTTAACTTTATGTATACAGAGTATATTCACACACTTTTGTAATGATTTTGCGAAGATATATATATACATAAGCATTTAATTTTCTAATAACCTCAATCTGATATCCCCTTCTCTGAACGTTCATATTCCATCTTGATTTCCAAGATGAAAATTCTTTTCTTAAAACATCAAGTCTGATAGTGTTCCACTCCTCCTTCACAATCTTCCAGAGTCCATCCATTGTTTTGGATGCTACTTAAAAAAACTTGTTTTAAATGCATAGTAATCCTTAGATGAAACGTCAGGGGATTTGGATGGGGTGCGTTTAAAAGGAACATCTTCAATTCCGGTTTCATTTTTTTCAAAAGCAACAACTAGAGCAGTAGATTTAGAAGTATGGTTTGGTGCCTTATCTTAATGGAACTTAACACAGTGAAGATTGTTTGGATAAAGGAATGGAATTTCTTTTTTGAACATAGGTTTTAAAACATACTTCTAATAGAAATCCAAATTAATTTTGACATTTTTTTCCCCTTTATTTTAAATATTTCCGTTATAAGATAATCCAATCTTTAGAAAAACTCATTGTTTCTCTAAGCCAACTTGTTAAAACTTTTTCTTCTCTTTTTCGGTTATAAATCGATCCTTTTTTTTGTTGCATTCAGATAAATATATCTAAGCTTCATCAACTGTAACTACATGTCTCCATTTTTTACCTGTTAAATAATTTTTATACCACATAGTGTTATGCTGAGGGATATGTTTCGGTGTTAGGCGATGAACATCGTGCTTTTTTCCTTTGATTAACTTTAAATTGGATTTTATAATATTTTCCCCAATTAAATCAGCGATTTTTATATATTTTGCAATGATTCTTTGTGTAGTAGGATTTTTCTTTAAAACATGAGATGCTACTTTAGATTTAATAAGAAGTGTATGTACCTTTGTCTTGGGAATACATTTTTTCTCTTTTTTCCAATAAAATGTAAACTTTTACGATTCTTTCTTTTCATATTAATTATGTCATTTATTTTAAGTGTATGTAAAACCATGATGTTCATATCTTTCTTTAATTACTGAATAAGAGTATTGCTCATCAGGAAGAGTAAAAGTATAGCCTTCAATCCATTATTTATTTTTCAGCAACATTTTAAAGAAAAGAATATTTTTAATGCTACCATAATTAGGCCCTATAACAATTTAATGCAAATTACATTTTTATTTTAACTTAATATTTAATTTCATCGAGAAAATTAAAATCGTTACAAAAATGTGTGAACATTCTCTGTATATTTTTTTTATACAGAATGGCCAAATTAAAAGGGATTATTGAATGAATAGACATTGGGCCTCTTTTATTTAGGCAACTCAATAAAAGGTCACCCAAAAGCTCTATAGGTATAGCAAGGCAGACAAAGTTAATTTTGTGTAACACACACGATGGTACAAAATGAAACTAATTCAGATTTAATATCAGTGAAGATATAAATATATAAACATAATAAATTCTAAGAATTTATGTAAATTTAATAAAAACATAATAATTTTAAAAATACGATTTTAATTAATCCATTTAAATTTAACATAAGTAAGGACTAACTCAATTTAGACCTACATTTTAAATACTGTATTAGAATTTAAAATGTAGATCTAACTGAACTAAAATGTATTCTGAAGTTTGACATATGCATATAAGCATCTATATCATATATTTTATTAATTTTTAAAAACTAAGAGATTTTTGGAATAAATTAAAAAAAATATTTCATAAAATAGTTTATAAATGAGTACGTGAATTAATTTTACAAGTATATACAATAGCGTACATGTGTGAATTAAAAATGAGTAATTAAAAATATTCATGATACGTAAAATTATATTGATTGGTTTAAATCTTGAAATTATGGAATTCATTTTAAAATAAATACAAAAATAGTTATTCTTTTTCAAACTGTAGTATTATTACATGTACACATTTTGTTTATTATATATTATAATTATAAAAAATAAATAAATATTTTTATTTTATATTTATTTTTTTATAATTATAATATAAAAAATAAATGTATTCTTGCTAAATATTTTTGAAAATGAATCCCCATTTATTTCATTACTGCTCTATATTGATACATTTTAATGATGAATTATATATGAAACTCGATCATTTTAAATAGCCACGTTCCATTTGGCAAATAAAGGTAACCATTTTATGAACATGAATTTAATTACGTTCAATTTTTATACTCCCAAAATATAAATAAATAGACTTATAAAAATACAAATATATGCTAAAAAAATTGGCAATTTAGAAACTTTTTACAGCTAGAAAGAAAATGGAAGCTATTTTCGAAAAATGTTTTTCAATAGCGGTTTTCGATTAAAATGGAACTACTCCGGCTGATTCTTCTTTTAGCAAGACATAACATTACGGTCAAAGTAGTCAGAACAAAAACAAATGCGCCAATTATGCTTAAGTATACTACATGATAGCTCTTATAAAAGGCTTTCCTTCTAGCGCAATGGCCGTTATTATTACATATAAAACTTTTGTTATTACAATCTGAACGAGTCTTGTAGAAATATTCTCTTCCATCTGGTCTTAAAAGGCCGAGTTTAGAAGCAGGCATGCATATTCCTTCATTTTCACAGCAAACTGTACATGGGTTCGATACCTCTTGAGAGCAAACGCATTCCTCATAACCATAAAATGCACAAACTGAATTAATGTTTTTATGACAAGAACGAGGTTTAACTTTTTCAGCTAAAGGGCAATCTGCTCCGGAACCATCACAAAAACTTACTAGACACATGAAATGGTCTTCGTAGCATCGAGTGGAATTGTTTCGAACTATTGAACAATTCACTAAACAGCAACCATTCTCTTTAGCGCTGCATTCAATTCCAGTTTCAGATTTTAACCTACATCCATTTTCCTCATCAGCAGGAGTGCAACATGGATCAATAAAATTGCACACAGATTTCCAGCCACAATCACATTCTTCAGAACCTTCCTTTATCATGTTGCCACACTGACCTTCTTTACTTTTGAAGCACCCACCTTTCAGTTGGAGGGTTTCCCATATATCTTTTCGACTACATGGTGAAAACTGGAGCTGAGATTTTGTAATTGGTAAAGCTTCAGCACTCATCAAATAATCATCCGAGTCGCAAAATGATGAAAATGGAATGTCATGCTCACTTCCAAAACTGTGCCCTAATTCATGCGTGAATGCCAATGTCGTAATTGCCAACGGCAACATTTTACTTTTAACAGCAACATTAATTGCAGCTATATTGAAAAATAAAGATTTTTCTTTCGATATTGGTATTGGATCTTCGCAAATTCCACCAATTGCGCCAAATGGTCCGGCTTCAGGTTTAAACGCTTCGCCAACAATGAACCCAGTGAATGGACGAAAAGAAAAACTGATTGAAAGACAAAATGGCTTTTCTTGCTGCCGATGTACAAGAAGTGATAAGTAATTTGTAACATTCGTGGCATTCACCATGGGATAGTTATCTTCCTTAGGAGAAGAATATATTGAGATTTTTGCAATAGTTATTCGAATTCCATTAGGTTTTCCAGAAAAGCTGAAATCAGTTTTTCTGAAGATTTCGTCTGCATGTTTTCCGTGAAAGTATAAATAAGCTGATAACTGATAAATATTTTTCTTGAAATAATTAAATAATAAGTGGTCTGCAATCATTTCTATTTCACAAAACCGGTCTTGAGATTTGCTGTCAAAATTGATTCCTACTTGAGGTTTGTTGGGATTTGTTGAAAATTTTGCTGTTTGGAAAGAAACTCTCCATGGTAGAGTGTTAGATGACAAATTAGCTGAAACGTTCGACATTATTGGATGAAAATGTTGAATTCTGTGCAAAAGAATTTTGTTATGATCACTAGAATTAGACATAAGGTAATTCACAGGTTCTATAAAAATCATTTCATTATCTTCGTAAATGCTACCATAAAATACATTATCATACAAGTACCCCATAATAGATAATGAGTGTGAATTATTAGTTGTTGTAAACCCAGAATAGAATTTTGCCCTAAAATTGTATTTTGTAGAAAGTTTAGAATCATATATTTGAATAGGTATATTACGAAACTTATCATCCTCAAATAAGAAAAAGTTGTAGATTTTCCTCGTGGAATTTATGCGAATTTTAATATCTGTGTTGTCCATTGAATTTAAGTCTTTCTTTTTACGAAAGTTCACCAGTCTTTTAACTTCTAATATTTCCCATTCAGCTATTTCTAAATCATTTACGTCTTTTCCATAATCAATTAGGATTTGGAACGTTATATTAACTTGAAGAATTATGAATAATAATTTTAGTGTCCGAAGCATTCAATAAACTGCTAAGTAAATCGTTTATTGCATAGATTTCTAAATTCGAACTGATTCATTTCACTTCGAATTTATAGTTCATATCAAACAAGGTTAACATTATATTCCAAGTTTATATAGACATCTTTGATAAGTAAACATGTCCAAACAAATAAAATTTGTTTTAAGCTCTTCTCTAATTTTTAAGTGTACTCTTATGAAATTGTGTATATTTCAGAAATAATTGATTTCTACTTCAGAAGTTTTTGTAGAATTAAACCTCTTCACGCACAGCTTTGATCCACTAACTATTTATTTTATTTTGAAACAATTTTATAATTCTCATTCAGTAGTCATGAAATGTTTAAAATTTTCCCATAATTTTTTAGCTGGCTTATCTTTATCAATCAACACCATACTTAAGCTAACTTTACAATTTTAACCAAGTAAATTTTTATTTAAACTCCAATTAGATTTTAACCAAATTAAATAATATAGCATCAAAATTATTTTTATTTTTACAGCGTATTTTTCAACGTCATTGTAACTAGGTTAACCCTTGTAAGGAACATAATTTAACAGGGGTAATATTATTTTTAAATTAAAATAAAATATTTTTGATATTAATTAAATTTCAAATTTAGAAATCTTTATTGAAAACACTTAATTGATTTTTAATACATGAACACATCTCAAGCCTCTTTATTAAATTTTAAAAAACAGAAGAAAAAATATTTTCAAAAATTGGCTGTATTTATTTGATAATCTTGAGTTGGCTGAAAGTGTTCAATATTAAGAAAAGAGTCTAGAAGACTCAATAAATAATGGAATAAACCTTAAGTATTAGAAATGAAAGCCATAAAAAATAGATTGTTTTCTTAAGCCTTTGCCAAAAGAACAATGTTGTTCTAAGTCGTAAAAGCACTGGACCTTGTTATGCGCTAGAAAAAGTAAAATTATTTTTTTATACATATTTTTCTCCATATATTAGACTCGTGCTTAAGCACTATATTTGAAAACATAATGAAGATAATGTCTTTAAAAGATTCCTCGTCTCCAAATTTTAAAGAATTAAAAAAAAAAAGAATTTACTCCAATTTAAAATACGCCAAATTCAGTTCAAGTTGAAGAATTTAAGCACATTTAATACTAATTATAACTTTGAAAAGTTGTATTTAAGGAGGAAACGCGAAATTCTGTAGGAAAACTTATAAAACAACATCGAAGCTTTTAAAAGCTGTTATATTTTTATGGAAATTATACTGTCTATCGTTCTGTGGGAAACTTTAGAATTTTTTCACAGATTTTGAATTATATTTATGGACAAATATTTATTATAGTTGACTTTTTAAGAAAAAATTAGTGTCATGAGGCATTGTAATTATTTTGCCTTATTGATTGTTTTCTTAAGATTCATTGATTAAAAAAAATTTGATCGCCTTATTTAAGGTTGAAGGAATAGTTATAGGGAAAATGTTATAACTTCTATCAACCACACATTGAATGGAGAATATTTCTGAAAAGTAGCGCTTTAAAGCACTTTTATCTAATTTTTCCAACATAATTCAAGTTAATAAAGTCTTAAATAACTCTACAAATGATTCTTTACGAAAACCATCGCGTTGGAGTACTTACTATTTATTTAACAATGTTTTAATCAACAAATTTTTTAAATATTTAGAATAACTGATTACCTTATAATGATCTCTGTAAAATACGATCAGGTTAAATGTTTATTTTATTAAAAATATGTTATCAAATAATGTTAAGTTTATTTTCATATGTATTAATTTGTGCAAACTATAATATTTATCTATACCAATATTTTGGAGCAAATGATTTCAGATGACACTTTAACTGCTCAAATTAATTATTTATGTATTGTATATATGTTAACACAATTATTTGAGCCAAATATTGTAAGCTCCTTAGGTATATTTAATCATACTATTGCTGCCTATGAACTTACCAATTATCAGATAACTTTGAAAAGGTTTAAAAGAACGTTGCCAAATTTCGAGCTTGAAAATGAGAAATGGGATGATTTGTCCGAAATAGAGATACAATTCAGATCATTTAAAAAGGAATTTCGGTTAAAACTTCGAGAAGATTTGAAATTTCAAGATTTTAATCAGGCAAGTCAGTCAAGCTTTTTGAATCGTAGAAGTAAATTCTATGAAGGTATATTAGATGATGATCCCGTAAATTCTTTCATTATCGGTTATACTAAGAACAATGATTTTTATGCTGTCATACGAAGTGATAATGTTTCTTATTATATAGAACCTGCAAATATCTTTCTTATGTCCGAATTTTACACAGGACAAATAATTGTTTATAGAGACATGGACGTCGTTAGTAATGGAAATGTCACATCTGATAAAATAGATTATAAAAATATGATATGGAATCTGTTTGGATTTGGACGAATTCATATCTTGCCAAATGGAGTTGATAAAAGCGAATATCTTAAAGGAAATCTTGCATGTCAGATTGAATTGGTAGCTGATCATACTTTATATAATTATTTTAAAAAAGATGATGATACTGTGAGAGGTTTTCTGTATCTTCATGGTAAATATGCTGATTTTATATTTAGACGTACAGATTTTGATGGTGATGGAAAACCAGATAACGTACGAATAACAGTACAAAGAATAACCATTTATAAAAGCATCCAGGATCAGAACTATCCCATGGCAAGAACGATAGATCTGCGATCTACTTTAACCAAATTCAGTTTTAGAACTCAAACTTATTGTCTTTCTATACTTTTCTGCTTTAAAAGAGATGCATCCTCACCTGTTATTGGAGAAGCTTTTAGGGCAGGAAGTAAGCGAACAGGCCCACCAGGTGGTATTTGTCAAAAGCCTTTTAAGAAATTGAATAGATATCGATCATTTAATACAGCAGTCGTGACAATAAAATCTTCAAAATATGTGGCACTGCCTCTTGTTACGACGTTATTGGCAGTTAGTCATGAAATAGGGCATTCTTTTGGAAGTGACCATGATCCTTTGGATGATTTATCTTGCTCACCAGGTGGTAGTAAAGGCTTCTACATCATGTATCCTAAATCAGTTTCTTACTTGAGGAAAAGAAATGCATATTTTTCTACATGTAGCAGGAAAGAAATACATGACATTATATTGAAACGAGGTGAATGCTTAAAAATATATCCATCAGTTTGTGGCAACGGAATTCGTGAAGGTGAAGAGGACTGTGACTGTGGTAACTCTGGTGTTTGTGATAGTTTAGATCCTTGTTGCACCCCCTCTGACGCAAAACTGCCAGAAAAGGGTTGCAAATTTCGGCATCAAAAAGGATCTCAATGCAGCCCGAAGGAAAATCTATGTTGCTCTAAAGAATGTAAAATAACTAGCGATTCTAACTCACAATGCTTTTACGATTCATGCAAGATAAGTTTTTGTGATGGTAAAAATTATTACTGCCCCGAGCCTGTAAATGCACCTGATAAATACCCTTGCCAAGGACTTTCAAAGAGTTGCAACAAAGGTTCTTGTAATAGTTCTGTTTGCTTAGACAATGGCTTGAAAGACTGCACCTGTCAAGAAATTAAAACAGAATGTATCATTTGCTGTTTGAAAGACAATCGATGTGTCCCAGCTTCTAAATTGGGATTTACAACTCCCACTGGTGAGATATATGTTTCAACCGCAGGAACAAGCTGCAATAATAGACGCTTCCAATGTGATGATGGTGGCACATGTATTGATGGTAAATACCGGAAACATAAAGGCCAAAAAGATTCAAGTCACGATTCACTTTGGTGGATACTGACAATTCTTGCAACTGTATTCATGATTCTAATATTTATTTTTGGTTACATTTTAAGAAAACACATTTTGCAAATTTGAAATTATAAACTAAGTTTTATTGTTAAAATACTTTGTAAAAGAACTGTAGCTTATAAAATATTTACTTTTGTTCATAAAAAAAAAAAAAAAAAAAAAAAAAAAAAAAAAAAAAAAAAAAAAGCCGAAAATTAGGATTCTTGTGAGTTGTGGTGATAACTGATTCTGTTAATTTATTCAGTTAATTTGTTAAGTCAGTTAATTATCAGTTCAATTTATTCATCAAAATAATTTACAGTTAATTTATTCCTCAAAATTTAAATTAAATGTTATGAATGAAATAAAGTACTGCTGTATTTTCTTAGAGATAGCTAATTCAAAATTTAACATAAAAATGAGTAGTAATATAATTTTCTAAGCTGATGGAAACTTTTACTGAAAGTTTTTTTTTCTAAAAAAAGAGGAAATATATTGTGGATTAAAATATTTAAATAATGTAATAATCAGTAAAATATTGCACAGTACTAAAATTACACTAAAATGAACTTATATGTAATTTTGTTTCATAAGTATATATTCATATATGTTAACTATACAAATTCAACTGATATTTCAAAAAAAGAATTCATGTATGATTCTTCCTTTGTTAAAGCAATAAATTTGAATTCTACGTTTAGTTCTTAATCGTTATAAGCACTAAAGCTACCTTGATAACAGTATGAGTAAATGATAATTTAAGTGCAATTAAAATGTACAATGAAACTTAATATATATAAAGAAAGGATTTCGACAAGTACAAAATTTAAAATCATATAATGCTCCTCTGTTCATTAAGTAATATAAATACATAATACAGCCAAACAAGAATAAATGAAAATATTCTAAATAATATCATAAGCACGTGCTTATATAATATGGCTACAGAAATTTAGATATAGCAAATGATTTCGCAAAAGCAATAATTCATTTTACAGTCTGAAACTGACAAAATAGTAAAAACGATCTTATTCAAACAAAAATAAGATGTTTTTTCTTTTCCTTCCTATATTAAGAAGAATTTTTTAAATGGTGTAAGTTTGAATTAAACGTCTCTCAGTATTCAATAATACTTTTGACGAAAGTCAAATTAATATTCCTTATGTAAACGATTGTCGACATTCCTCAAGAACAATTCTGGCGAACATGACCTTTCCCAAGCTGACATGCCTCATTTCCCGGCTAAGGAGCGTGCAATGAATGATGTTTCAGTAGCGCCAGAGAGTGTGCAGTCCTGATTAAAAACAATCGATCCATTCTCTCCAAGAACGGAAATAGAATCTTTTAATAAACTAAAGGAGTCAAAAGCGACATCTCTTGTTTTGCTCATGAGCAAACACAATAATGAATACAAAACAGAACAATCCTTTCTTCAAGAGTAATTTGATTAGATTTGCGACCAGTCTGAAAATCCTTAGAGCACTAAAGAATGATTTTATACAAATAGAATGCTTTTATGGATATTTTAACACATTGTTTTTAACTATCTTCAAAGTTTTTCCTAAATGAAAATATTAAATTACATTAAACTCTTTTCCACTGATAATTTTTATTAACCATTATAATATTATTGATGGCTAAAGCTCTAAATTTCGATCGACTAAAACAGATTTGTTAACATCCCAAATTTCATTAATTTATATAAATTCTTTTATCCCTTAAATAAAAATAAAATGAAATATTTTTAATTAAAATTTTATATGAAACACATAAAAATGACTTCAAATAAATTTTAGATTTTAAAATTAAATTAAAATTAATTTCTCTCAATAAAAGTGTTTTTTTTTAGAGCAGAAAATATCGCTTAGTGTTCAAAAACCGTAGCCTGGCTGATTTCATTCGTCCAGTGCCTGACGGGCGAATTCGGCTTCGCCAAGTATCATAAGTAACAACAGCAAATATTTGCAGGATATAATTTCTAATTGTTTCCATGAAAATAATGTTCCAAATTTTTCAATTTATTGACTTATTACTCAACAGACCATTACATTTATGTTTAAAATTTGCAGAATGGATACCACGCAACATGTAGGCACGATCATACCAAATGAATTTTAAAATAATGGTATTTACTGATTTATAACTTAGAAACTTCCGTTTGCTTTGCACAAAGTCAATCATGTTCTAAACCTGGTAACCAAAAAAAAAAAAAAAAAAAAAAAAAAAAAACCAAAAACCAAAAACCTGGCAATTTTAACAAGTCTCACGCAACAAGCTTGAAAATTATCACATTCTTATTTTTTTCCTGAAACTATCGCTTTAATAATTTTATGCAGGTCATAGTATAAAGAGAAAGTAATTTAATTATAATCTAAGGTTGCATTTTAGCTTGGCGAACGTAAGCGATACTGCCTTAAAATCTTGGCAAAAAATTAAACATTAACTACAGACAGTACGCGTATATTAACCCGTCGACTTTTTCGCCAACTTAAAAATTACCGCGAAGTATGATATGAATGAAATAAGCTAGAAATAATGAAATAAAACTTTTGAAAACGATGACTAAAAACACGTAACGGAATATGACCTTTCAACATATTGTGTGCGTACATTTGTATGAAGAATCACAAAAATAAAGTGCTTTGATTTTAAAACGGTCGAAGTTTTCAGAGAATGTTAAACACGACTTATAAAATATGATGTTAACCTTTATTGTTTTCAAAAACACCCTAGAA
>JAPDSC010119395.1:0-11619 GCA_026290005.1 Latrodectus geometricus
ACAGAATCGAACACGATAAATTTTTATACTAAGTAACTTTATTCTTTCCACGTTACAAAGCGTATTTTTAAACTGTCACATTTTATTGACATTTCTATCATAAAAATATGCGATTTGATTTCTAGAATATATAATTTTGTATATCGTTCTTTGATTTGTTTTTGACTTTTTGTCAATATTTTCTTTGTAAACTAAATGCTGTTAAAATATACCATGATATATATTACAGATATTTTCTCTTTTATATTCATAAGGTAACAGGCATAAAACTGCTCTCTCTCTATATATATATACATATATATACACATATGTTGAAGATATTAAATTTATAATGAAAATTATATTGGAAAATAAACATTATTTTCTAAATAATTTTTATAAAAAAATTTCTCCGTTTAAAATAACTAAGAAAGTTGTCACTCAGTATTTAAGTAAATTTTAAAATAACCTTTAAAGCAACCAATGTCTTATTTATCATTCTAGGGAAAATATCAACTTAACTTAGTTATTAAGTAAAAAGATGAGTAAGAAAAGTTTAGTTTATAGTATTAATTTTTGTTAAAACGAATTACTTAATACTATTGCAGTTAAAAATAATTTTATATGAAATAAAAATTACATGAAAAATTAATTGTTTATTTACGAATTATATTACAAAATCCTATTGTTATGTGCATTCTTAAAACACCTAAATGACATATTTGTTGTGAAATGTATACTTTTGTTTTATTCATTTTATTAATATAACTTCCATATACTTGTGTAAATGTGACAATTAATGATTACCTAAGGGTATGTGAATCTTTTAATTGCATTTGTTGTACAAATCAGCTTGTGTGAATAGTTCATCAATAAAACACATTATAAGTGTACATAAGTAACGAATATGTATTAAGTAAAACTAGTTTGAATTTTTGTTAAAAAATAAATAAACTATATATATTAATTCAATCATAAAAATAAATATTACTAATTTTATTTATACATTAAATAATAAATGATTGGAACTGTTTTACTTTACAGAGACTTAAGTAACAACGAGATATCAGAAATAGAAGACAACGCTTTCCAGGGAGCACATCAACTTACTGATCTGTGAGTATAAATTAATGACGTTTCATACAGTTTTTTATTAAATTATTTATTATTTTTTTTTATTAAAGTTGCATAGTTTTTAGCTGTTATATTATTACCATAAGTAGGTAATAAGAAAGCATTTTGAAAATTTAAGTGAGAGTTTTTTGGTAGATTCAACTTTTCATCTTGTAAACTTTCTCAGATCTTTTTCTATATTACATTTGCTAAAACACAACCTCTCTCGTTACACGTAATTTCCCTGCATTAAATGTGTATGAAGCTAGCTGTAGTTTAACGGGAAGAGAATTTTTGGCTTTAAGATTCTGTACTTGACTTTATATAAGCATTCAACCACGGAAAAAGCAATAAAATGTAGAGAAAATTCTACTTTTTAAAGGGCTTTCTAAAGTTAAATTTTTAAGTTCTAGGATTTCATGAGTTCCTTAAATTTAATGATGGGTTTAACAAAAGTGTTCTCATTCCTCGTATCCAATTACTTTAATAGGAATTTCGTCTGAAGAACGAAAATATTTCCGAGGTAAGTATATATGTCGGAAATGAAATAAAATTAATGCAAAAAGGATTAATAAAATCAAATTATTCTTAGCAATATAATAATTTCAAAAGTATAGTTTTTAGATGTATTTATATTAAATTAAAACATTTTGAAGCATCATTTACACGCCATTGATGTATAAAAGAATATAAGAATATCCATTGTTAGTTTCTTTTATTCATTGATGACGTCTAAAACATATAGTATATATTATGCATAAATTTTTTATTAGTTTCTAATGGTGGGCATTTTTGAGCAAGTATAGTACATTAGCCCATTAGCTGGAACAAGACCGGAAACTGCTATTCATTTCATCGTTACCCGGTGGGCACCTGTGAACCAAATCACGGAGGTACGAGTAGCATCACCCACGCCATACCACCACAAACCTGTTTATAGCGCGGACCACCTTCATCCATCATCTGAGGAAAGGACAAGAAACACAGAGAGAGAAAGTACATCCATGCCCGAGCCGGGATTCAAACCTAGATCCTCCCAATCCGTAATCAGTTACGCTAACCACTAGACAGATTGGGCGGCTATTATGCATAAATAATGTAGTATATATTTATGGCTAAAACAAAACATTATTTAAATACCATTTATTTTCAATTTTATGGGAAAGTCAATGGAAGTAGTAGAACGGAAAGCTTTACATTAGAAGAAAGACTAAAATTTTAAGTTTTTTTAGAACTTATAATTTTGTTTTGTTTATCAGAAACCATAATTAGAAATTATTATTATAACTTGATTAGCAGAAACCAATATAGAAAGAATTATGTTTCAAACATTTTTGTTAAAATTATTCAAAACTATTGAAGTATGATGCTTGTTTAAAAGGCCAGAAAAATTATGGACTGGAATTGATAAAGAGAGTAGTATTATTGAAAAAATAGAGTGATGGAATAATGATATAAGGGAGTAGTAGAAAGATTGATATCTTATTGGTTAAAGGAATTTCTGAACGAATTAAAAGTAAATATTGTCTAAAGATTTTTGTGAGATGAGAAGTCAATTGAATTTGAAAGATTTGCCTTAGATTTTAATGAAACAGAAAACTTACACTTTATTGAGTTTCATTCACAAAATAACATTGAGTGAAAAATATTAGTTTGAAATTCTTTTTTCTAATCCAAAATCAATATGTAACTTCAACTAGATTGATCCAACGTAAAGTTGAAATGTGATAAAAGTCTACAACTTCTCTCTCACCAAAATTTTCTCTTATACTTTTTATCAACAATAATTCAGTCTTTTTATCTTAAAACTGTGGTTATTTGAATTGGAATCAGACTAAAATTAAGGTTGAAGCAGTAGTGTTAAAAGTTTTACCCATACAGTATCTATCGCTGTCATCAGCCGCCTACTCTGTCCAGTGGTTAGCAAGCCTTACTGCTGATAGGGAGGTCTGGGTTCGAATCCCAGCTCGGGCATGGATGTACTTTCGTTCTCTCTCTCTCTATCCTGTCTTTGTCCTTTCCTTGTATGAATGGAGTATGAATGGTTGCCTACCCTATAAATGGGTATCTATGGCAAGTGTGTTCAGTCTTCTGCCCTTGTGGTTCCTCTCCAAAAAAGAAGCTGCATACTATCCTATGCCTGATCTTCTGGACCTGGTGTGGGCTTTTCTGCAGGGGGATAAGCAACAACTACAATCGCTGTCATCTAAATCTTTTTCCTTTAAATGCATAAGAAATATTCAGAAATAAATAAAAGTATTTTTGCAATGGAGTGTTATTTTTAACTGTAAATAAAAAATCAAATTTATTTTCAACAATAATGAAACTATCTTAGTAACAACTATATTAAAGAAAACATTGCTTACAGTATATAAATATAAATAGAGCGAGTTGAGTAGTCTTAGATTATAGTATGTGATTATAGTATGTGATTTTTAAAAATTACCTTTTACGTTAATAAAAGCGTAAAATAATTCAAAATCAGATAAATACAGTGATCAATCCAGAGAAGAATATCATAAAAGTTTGTCTTGAGTTTCAATCTATAAATTAGAGATACAGCTTTTATTTTCAATTTTTTTTATTTTTGTTTGAGCTGTGCATTAAAATCACTTTGCTGATTTTGGCATAAATTTAGATTTCCGAAATATTATAAATTCCCTTTATTAGACTAATCTAAATTTCCGATCTAGGAATTACGCAATAAGTTTCGATTACCTAAAATTGTCTTTAATACAGAAAGTCAGAAACTATTTATCTTTTATACTATCTTCATGTACATTAGCATTTTGTGTAATTTCGTTTTTCACTCAGTTTATCCTCACGCTGAAGCTAGACACTAATATTGGTCAATTTCAGTTATTTTAACAGATCCTTTTAAAAAAACTCTTCCTCTCATTATATTGGTTTTTGTTAAGCCACCTACATTCAAGTTAAGCCACCTAACATTCAAGTTAAGCCACCTACTACAAACTATATTTCTTTCCTATAAATCAAAGATTTAACTATTCTTTGTATTTCTATTAATTATACTTTTCGCACCAATCACTTTCGAATAATTATTCACACTATTATTCAAAGATTATTTCTATTCATAAACATGAAATAATCTTTGAGTAATCGTATTTAAATTTCTGAAGATACTTACGTCACTCATTTTCAAGATGTCAAAGTTATTTCGAATTTGTCTAATTGTGTGAATCATACATGTTTTCATTTTCAAGCCAACTTCACAGTTTCTTGGAGGAATTTGAAATTCGTAAAAAATATTATGAGTTCCTCCTATGAGAAGTAACATATGATTATAATTTACTTTGAATCTTTCAGACGCTTGCAACTGTATAAATGTCTTTATCCTTTATCCGTTTTTAGTTTACTAGCAATATTTCATTAGCTAGCTTTCTCGTATGATAAAACACACGTATACAAAACTTTTGCTCAACTATAACAAGAAAATAAAAATTGTTTAACATAAGTATTCTTTTTTACCCATTATTAGTCAGATTTTCTGTAATTAATTTATCAACGTTAGCATAATTAATTCATTGAAGTAATAAGGAAAGCACTTTCTTAATTTTTTTCAACCCTTCAAGAGATAAATATTATTAAAGATTGGTTTATGATTTATTAAAGTATTTTATGTCATTTACTTGCGCTCAGACTTTTCAGATCACAATTAACTTGACTACTTCTGTATTGAAATTGAAAAATAACTAGTGAAAAATTAATGTCACAACTTTGAAAATTTCAAGATCTTGGAAAATATTCGTTAAAAATTGTCACATACAACACAAATAATATATCATTTTCACAAAAATTTTCCTCTGATAATAAATCCATGCAATATTTTTAAAGGAGTGTCCGAATGAAATTCTTTCAAGCTGTTTAATCAATTATCTTGAGAACATATCTAATCTAGCTTAATATATTTAGAATATTTTATTTTTCTGTGTTCTTCTATCAGAAATTTTAGAAAATCTTCTCCAAATTTAAAGGAAGTTTTGAAAGTGTGTAAAAATTGAAGAAAAAGTTTTAATCAGTTATTTAAAACACTCATGTATATTTTTTATACTTTCAAAATAATATTTTTTGTTTCTAATGGTGGGCACCTTTCAGCAAGTATAATACATTAGCCTCAACAAGTCCGAAAACTGCTACTCATTTTATCGTTACCCGTTGGGCACCTGTGAACCAAGTCACGGAGGTACGAGTAGCATCGCCAACGCCACGCCACCACAATTCGTTTATAGGCGGGCCACATTCATCCATCATCTCCATCATTCATCAGGACAAGAAACACAGAGAGAGAAAGAAATAGTACATCCATGCTCGAGACGGGATTCGAACCCACGTCCTCCCCATCCGTAATCAGTTACGCTAACCACTAGACAGGTTGGGCGGCGCTTTAAAAATAATACAGGAATGAAAAGACAAACAAACGAAATATATCCTTCATGTTTCATTTAAAAAGATTATAAATTTTGACTTTATTGTTAAAAATTCTCTTACTTATTGATTTCTATTCTGCTATGCTTTCTTTTTTTATTGCGTCAATACGAAGTTTTCAAATGAAACGAAATTTCTTAGAAACCGGAAATTCTAAGAAATTTAGGGTTACTAATGAGGATCAATTATTCTAGGACATTAATGTGTATTAATATTATTCTACACAGAATATAATACTTGGAAAATATTAAAAGACCTTGAGAACTTTTATGATTTACCTTTAAATGAAAGCTTTCAAAATTTTCAAAACCATCATATTTTTTTCAATTTTTGTGACATTTGGCAGTTTTATAGTATAAGAAAAGTATAACTCCTATATCATATTTTGTTCAACTATATTTATACATCAGAATTTAATATTAAGTTATCATTCATCATATATCATCTTTTTTAGGCTGTTAACTGAGAATAAGTTAAAAGATGTCAGAACAAAGATGTTTTCTGGACTAACTAACCTCAAAACTTTGTGAGTATGATTTATTTATTCTAGTTACAAAAAAAGTGTCTTAATCTAAAAATTGCGTGCACCAAATCTTGTGTTTTGCCTCTCGTGTGTTTTGGCGCTAGTGTTGGCTGCATGCGATTATTTTTTGTGACGAATGATTTTTGTCATCATTTGAAATTTGGTCGTCAAGATTAATGAGTTTATCATACAAATGACCCCACAATACTCAGTACTATCCATTGCATTTTTTATTTCTTAGGGAAATGAAATATAATTTGAAAACAAAAATAAAAAAAAATACAAAAGAATTGTAAAAAAAAAATAATAAGCGTAGGTGTCTGAAAATTATGATGAATGAAACAACGCTATCTGTATTTTGTGCGCAGTTTTAGTTTACTTCTAATTTTCGTTACAAATTAAAACTGATAGTTTTCGGTTACTTTTTTCAACAATTTTCTTTCGTAATTTCTATTGATTTTATTTAATTTAATTTCAAAATCATTCAAGCTCAGAATTTTTTAATAGTTACTTTGAAAATAAAACCTTTAAGATAAATGTGCTCTTTGAAAAATTTTCATTAGAGTAATTTGAAAATAGTTTTTATGTGAATAATGATAAGAATTTTATTTCTTTTCTTTTTTATTATTGAGACATTATCACTCTAAAACTATATTAAAATGTGGATATTGAATGTTAGAATAAGATAATGTGGATGTTTCCTCATTTTGAAATTTTGGCGCCATTTTAAATTTTTTAGGGATTCTTTTTCTATTTTTCCTACATGTCATTTAAACAACAATTATTTACTTAGAATTCGCATTGATTTTCATACCATCATTGGTGTTATTAGTTGTTTGACTAAATTCAGTAAAATCTTTCGTAATATTATATTTGAAAACACATTTGCTTGTTCTCTTTTTATTTTAAAATTTTAAATCTAGTTTGAACCAGTAATTAATAATTTTTAATAATGCATTATCAATATAAAATTGTAAAACGAAATCCTGAAGATTATTAATGCTTAATAATATTAAAAAGTTTCAAAAAATTGATTTATTGAATAAATTTTTAATTTTTTAAAATTATATTTTGTTAGTTTGATTATTACCTAATGCCTTTAATTGGAAATTTAAAAGTAACTAAATTTTTCAAAAGTTATTAGAATTATCATCCTCGTTAATTATACCATACCTTTAAATTATCACTCTTGAAATCTCTCTTTTCCAGGATGCTGAGAACAAATTTGCTGACTTGTGTCTCTAATGATACATTTACCGGTCTGAGCTCCCTACAATTACTGTAAGTGCCATTAACTCCTAATCATTATTGAAGTCTGCTCTTTAGTTTTAACCGCAAATATCTCCTGTCACTTAATCTTTAGATAATTATTCATTATAATGACCATCAGTACTTTGACATTTAGAAGATTAGGAGAAAATAAGTGTTCTGATGAAGTTTTCTTGGCTGGCTTTCTAGTCAAAAGTTTTCGCTAAGATTAAAAATTTAGTTTTAGCTGCTATTCTATTTGTATTTTTTTTATATCTTAAACTCCGTTATCATGCTTTTAGTCATATATAATTTCAGATTTTATTAATTTGTTTTTCAGCAAACTAAACTGTTAAATAATATTTAATAATTTATATGCAAATAAAAATTAATTAAAAATTATATTAATAATAATGAAAATTAATAATTAATTTATTTGCTAAATATTGTAATGATGTAAGCCTGAGAACACTGATCTGTAACCAGTTATATAATCGAATTTTTAATAAAAACACATTGATTTAGTTATTAAATATGTTATTTGTTTAATTCCTTTAAATAAGATATTAATTTTTATGGTAATAAAATAATTGATATCTTTAATCAAGTGTGGATGATAAAATTTGAGTGTTTTAGGTTGTATTTTTTAGTACCCAATATTTTTAATTTCCATTTTATGTGTTACATTTAACATTACGTTCATGTGATTTCTTTTTAACTAATATTTCTTCTGTTCTCAATGCACATATCAGAAATTAGGTCAAGTTTTTGAGGAGGCTTGTGAAGAATTACCAATATTTCTCTTAAAGGCAAAGTTTGCAGAAATCGTTTGAAGACACTATCAGAACCTTGCTGTTTTTTTAAAAAATAACTCAAGTTGGAAATAAACTTTTTCTAATTAATAAACCAAATTTTTGGGATTTTTTGTAAGTCATTCATGGTTGTAATTTTCTAAGTTATCCCTTTTTTCTTCAGATTTCTTAGCCAATTCCATAATGAAACTGATTAATATATTCCGTCTTAAATAATATTAACAGCTGATTGCATACATAATCAAATTTTATTATTAGATATTCTTATCTTTAAAACTAAATATTTTCAGTATTTGTCAACACTGAATATTAATTTATTCATTATTTCTTTAAGTATTTTCTTAAAGAATGAAATAGTTTTGCACCAGTTTTCAATTCTTTAACTGTAACTCATTAATAGTAAAATTTCCAGAAAGCAAACTTAATGATCCAATCTATTTTTCTTGGTATCAGTTATAAAAAAAGGAATACATTAATTTCAAATAAATTTTGATCAAAAAGTTGTCGTTTATTTTATTTAAATATTCTATGGAAAAATCATCATGGAAGATTTCTGCTTTTTGGAATTCCATCTCACAGATTGTTTCTTAATCTATGATAAACAACTAGAGAGATGTATTTCTTCTATTAGCATGTTCACCTGTTTGGTTGAATCCTTGAGAATTTTTCTGGTTTAATTTTATTTCCATTAACAGGATGTATGATAAACATTGGATTGTGTATCTCAAAACAAAGCTTTAAGCAGCCTAGGTCAACAAATGGTCCAAAATATGATGAAATCAACAAATGGTGCCAAAATGGGATGAAATTCTGTTTAATATGTCTCACTAATTGTTAATAATATTCAGCCTTTTTTTAAGAAAATGTCGTAATTAAACAATGAAGCATCGATATTTGGAATCACGTTACTGCTGGACTAACAGAAATAAACCTTACAAAAAGGAAAAATAACCATTGCATACTTTTAAGAAACTTTTGTTTACTCTTGAAAGAAATTCGTAGTAAAAGAGAAATATTCAGGAAGTATAGTAAAAAACACTCAAGCACTCACATCGACAAACGGACATTCGTAAAGTAGAAATACATTATCCTTCATTCTCGTTATTCCGAATTGGTTAGAAATGTGCTTGGATTCCTTCACTTTGAAGAGTTGCGTCCCAACACTGGAGCACTTCAGTTCCAGAGATAATGCTTTTCTGAGTTTAGTAGACACATCTGCGATAATAGCTCGAGCTTTGATGATTTTTCAGTTTTTGTGATACGTTAATATGATACATTACCTACGGCAATGCATAGTGGGTAACAGTAAATATTTAACAGCTAAAAAAATGATGCAACTGTTAAGCTGTAATATAGCAAATAAAGAAAATCATTGTTATGATTGTTTAGTTTTTAAAACAGCAAAACTATCATTAAAATAATGAACTAATTTAACAGAATGTATTATATAGCATTAGAAGTAAATATTTTTCTTACAAAGTGATCGCATTACTTTCAAAAGATTATTTTTTTAAAGGTTAAACAATAGTTTTTCAGAGATAAGAATTCTTATTGATATTTATCAACTGAAAAAGTATAACCATTAGGAATAAAAATTTAAGCTAAAATTTTAATTGCAAATAAAGTTTTTCAATTCAATATAATTTGTTTAAATATTAATTGAATTATTTTACTTAGCTTATGCTTTATTTTGTTTAAACAATTAATGAATATTTTATATATAAGACAAAATAAAATTATTAAGTTAACAAATGAATGAAATTTTCTTTCTTTGTAAACATATATTATTAATAAAAGTATAGTATGGCACAGGAAGCTTTATTCTCTTAATTTACATTACTTATAGTAATTTCTCTAATAATATATTTTCTTATTTTCTTATCATTTTTATATAATAATAATTTATATTACTTATAATAATGATTTTATTTATGATAATTCTCTTAATTTATGTAATAAAAAATTAAAAAATATTTTATATAAGATTGGATGAAATTATTAAACTATCAAATAAGTAAAAGAAATTTTCTTTCTTTCTAAACATTTATTATAAAATTAAATGTAGTATTACTCAGGAAGCTTTATTTTCTTAATAAAATAAGTTGAAATATACTGAAATATAATTTTTCTTTCAGTTCTTTGTATGATAATCGAATTACAAATATCGTAACTGGTGCATTTGACAAAATGCCTGCTCTGACAACGTTGTAAGTAGCATTACCTTGCCCACATCCTTTAAATACAAACATAATTTTTATTACTTATCTTTCCTATATTTTGTTAAATTTTTTTTTGAAATTTTTATTTTAAATTTTATTTTATGTTGTTAAATGCTGTGTTGTTAATGTGATCATGATAAATGCATTTAATTTATGGCTTTGCAAATCTATGATTATAATTAAATGTGTTTACTTGTTTTAGTTAGAATATAGAAATAAGTATCATATTATGTATATAATATTCAAATCTTATATATTATGTGATGATACAGTCAATACTTAATTGGATAAAACAATAATTTATATTATCATCAGAGAATTTTTTATTAATTTCAAACGATGTCACTTGAAAAATATTTTTTTCTTGTATCATTTTATCAGAAGAATAATAATCAAAGCTTAAACAATAACCAAATTTCTCATCAGAATTATTTAATTTTAGAAGACGTTCCCAGTAAAATATTTTAATCGCCACTATTGATAGGTTGATGTCAATTGCTTTTCTAATATTTTCCCCTTCGTCTTTTTAATTGTATCTTCTTTTTTTAGCATTATTGATTCAAATATTTCTGTAGTAAGGCTCATCATATAACTTAATAAGAGAATCATCTATTTAATTCAGTATTACCGAATCAAAATTAATTATTGTTAAAAAATTTGGAGTTAGTTTTCTTTGGAAATTTTATTTTGTATTTATTTTGACATTGTATAGTAAATGCCTAACATTCTATGTGACTGTTGTAAATTATATTTTAATATCCACCACATAAATTGCCCTTTGGGAGCATTTTTCATTAATAGTGAACCGCATTCACGTGTCGCAATGGAGAAAACCCGGAAACTCTTAAGCACGCAACCAGATAGTCATGCATGCAGAAGTCTAACATTCATCTCTCATTGTTCGACAATAGGTGGAATCAAACACAGAACATTTCATTTTGATAAACGTTGGCATAGTACTACTAAAGCATGGTTGACCAATGCAAAACTGATTGTTTCCATAGCATTCTCTTTTCCGTAGTTTGTTTCCATAACAAATTGTCACCATTGTGATTTATAAACACAATAGAATCTGTATTAATCCGAATTAACAAGAGATCTATATTGTGTGAATTAATGAAAGAACGGATTTAACAATTAACCGTTATACTGAGCTAAAGTACATAAACTACTGTACACAGTAAAATTTATATTTTGAATTTAAGAGAATTAAATATAAAACTGCATAAGAGTAAATTAGGTATAGTATGTACATACATTATTTTACTTATACAATAAA
>JAPDSC010119405.1:7753-21605 GCA_026290005.1 Latrodectus geometricus
TATATATATATATATATATATATATATATATATATTCAGTATTAACCAACATATTAACGAAAAGAGGATCGAGATTGTTGAATGTGATTGATGTGAGAATTGTCATATTTATGACCCAATATAAATGAATTAATAAAAAACATCATGATCAAAATTCTAGTTTAAAGAATATCCTTTTATTATTATATTGTAATCTTTCAATTAGCGTACTGCTTTTGTAGAATAGATTACATTATTTTGTTTTGCATTCAAAATTGTTATTTTATTTTATGCAGAGCTTTATAGGTAAGTTCTAGAGTTGGCTTTTTTTAATGTGCTGCTAAATTTTGCAATCGTTAAAATTGTGCCTCGACAAGAAAAAAAAGTTGAAAACCTCTATTTTAATATAATAATTTAGTAACATTTCCTTTAATTTATACCTACAATGTGGCCATAACTTAAGGTAAAAGGAACTCGAAAATTTTGTTTATAAATCTATAGTTAATTTAAATCCTAATTTTTTTAATGTTGATTAAAAATTTCTTAATTTCAATGAAAATACATTATTATGGAACTATTTGTCAATAAAATTTATCCACACATTCTCTACAGGAAACTATGGCTGCAAAAGCAGGCTGACCTGGTTGCTTCATGAATTGCTATGTATACGTCATATATTTATTCCCTAAAGAACTTTTAATTAATTAATAAATTCGTGTAAAATTGTATTAATTTCAAACAATCAAGGAAGAATAACACATTCATTTTGCATTCAGTTTTCATCAGTCATCATTCAGTTTTAAAATATAAAATAAAGAAGATACGGTTACCAGGGATTTTATATACAGGGTGATCTTTTCTAAAGTGACAGTGTTTGGATTGAACCCTGTAGCGCGATCTAATTGCCGAAATGACACTAAACTTGGTATTTAGACTAATCAAGACATAAAAAAAGAAATTCCTCAAAAAAAATTTAGTTCCAAAAATCGCCTCTAAGGGATTTTGTGGCACTGTTGAAGTTTACAATAATGAGAATTAGCGTAAAACATGGATATCAAAAAATTGTAAATGTTGTGCGATGACAGTTCCAGTAATAGGAACTACAAAAGCAAATAGTAGACAGCTCCGACAAATAATCTCAGCTGAAATAAACAAGCTCCAGTGGCCACGCCTCTCATGTTACCGGAACGTGCGTTACTGGTGAAGCTGTATGATATGAATCAATTTAATGCATCCGCAGCTCTACGGGAATTTCTTTCCAGAGCAAAATTATGAAAGGGGCCTTTATCGCTGAATGATCTTAAGAAAATGATTAAGAATTTCTAGGAAACAGGGTCACTGATCATTCGCTCTGAGAGAGGACGTAAACCAGTGTCCGAAGATGTAATAACTGATGTGGCAACTGCAAATGTCGAAGGATCGCAGGGACTGTGGAGAACGTTGTGCACAAAATGCACATGCTATTTCTGAGAACGCTGCTCACATTGAAAGTAGTCTAATTCCTCACCAGGTAAAGTTAATGTAATAAATAAACATTAATAATTTAACTGTACGATTGCATGTTTTAATATTATTCTTTTTTCACATTTAATATACTGTAAACAGCCACAAAATGCCCTATCGGTGATTTTTGGAACTAAAATTACGGAGTCCTTTTCCCATAACTTGATCAGTCGAAATACCATGTTTGGTGCCATTTCGGCAGCTGATCTAATAGGTATTATGGGTATATATGGAATGGTATTATATATATATATATATATATATATATATATATATACGTTTATACGTTTCTCATCACTTATCACTCTAGACCAGGGGTCGAATGGGGGTCTATTGGGACTCAAAGGAAAAACAGTTCTTAATACGCAAATCATACATATCTAACTGCGTACCTTAAAAATTTAAAATATTTTTATAATTGACTTAATATTAATTCTTTATAGAAAATAAAATAATAAATCAGAAAACAATCTGCTCCTTTTTTCCTTATGGGTTTTCGTATGTATACCGTGACGTTACAACTTGACCTTGTGACCAGTTTGTAATTTGCACGACTCATAGTATGTAGTCAGAAGAGCGATTGAGGCTTATCTGTTTCTTGCTGGCGAACCCATCAACCAATTAGGCAAACCTTGCCAAGAAACACCAGGCATACTCATCTGATTAAGAAGTAAAAAATATGTAGCTACTTTACTTACTGTTTCTGATTTATTAAATATTTAGACTAATGTATACACTTCTGGCCATTAAAATTGCTACACCAAGAAGGCGACATGCTACAGACATGAAATTTATACGAAAGGAAGAAGCTGCTGTGATATGCAAATGATTAGATTTTCAGTGCATTCAGACAAAGCAGGCGCCAGTAGTGACACCTACATTGTATATAAATGAGGAAATTGTTCAACCGATTCCTCATACAAAAATTGCATTTGAACGTTGTTGCCTGGTGAAAAGTTGTTGTGATGCCTCGTGTGAGAAGGAGAAATGCGTACCAGCAAGTTTCTGACTTTGATAAAGGTCGAATTGTAGCGTACCGGGATTGCGGTTTATCTTATCGCAGTATTGCTGCTCGCGTCGGTCGAGATCCAATGACTGTTAGCAGAATATGGAATCGATGTAAACCCATCGATTCCATATTCATACGGTAATACGGAACGCCATGCGGGATCTCAACGGCCACCTATCACTAGCAGCCGAGAAGACTGCCATATTATCCGCATGGCCGTAATGGATCGTGCAACCACGTCACGAGCCGTGAGTCAAGAAACGGGGTCGTTTGGAAGACAACAAGTGTCTGCACTAACAGTTCGACGACGTTTGCAGCAGCATGGACTCTCAGCTCGGAGACCATGGCTGCGGCTTCTCTTGACGCTGCGTCATAGACAAGAGCGCATTCAATGGTGTGTTCAACAACGAACCTGGGCGAACGAATGGCACGACGTCATCTTTTCAGATGAATCCAGGTTCTGTGTACATCATCATGATGGTCGCATCCGTGTTTGGCGGCATCATAGTGAACGTACACTGGTAGCATGCATTCGTCATCGTCATACTGGCCCATCACCTGGCGTGATGGTATGGGGTGCCATTGAATACACGTCTCGGTCACCTCTTGTTCGCATTGACGGTGCTTTGAACAGTACACGTTACATTTCTGGTGTGTTACGACCCGTGGCTCTACCCTTTATTCGAGCCCTGCGAAACCCTACATTTCAGCAGGATAATGCCCGACCGCATGTTGCCGGTATTGTACGGACCTTCCTTGATACGGAACATGTTCGGCTGTTGCCCTGGCCAGCACGTTCTCCAGATCTTTCACCAATAGAAAACGTCTGGTCAATGGTTGCCGAGCGACTGGCTCGTCACCAAACGCCAGTCACTACGGTTGATGAACTGTGGCATCGTGTTCAAGCTGCATGGGCATCTGTACCTGTACATGCAATCCAATCTCTGTTTGACTCAATGCCCAGGCGTATAACTGCTGTTATTACTTCCAGAGGTGGTTGTTCTGGGTACTGATTTCTCAGGATCTATCAAGCCAAATTTTTTGAAAATTTAATCACTTGTTATTTCTAGTATAATATATTTGTCCAATAAATATCATTTTGTTATCTGCATTTCTTCCCGGTGTAGCAATTTTAATGGCCAGTAGTGTAGTTTTATTTTAATTACCTGAAAATTACCTTTGTGGGGGTCTATGGAGATTTCGAAAAATTATATAGGGGGCGATGATCAAAGAAGTTTGGCGACCCCTGCTCTAGACAATATTGCTTCGGAGAGAAAAATTACCTTTCTTACTTATATCTTTTTTATAACAATGAAAATGATGACATTCTGGTACATTTTATAAGAAATATTGGAAAAATTAGTATCTCTGTACTGTTTTGGCTCATTATGTAATATATTACGGAAATTTCTTTTACATTATATTTTAAACAAATCAATAAGTTTCGATTTTAATTTAATGCATCAATTATTAGTACAATTTTTATTTTTTTCTTAAAATGAATGTCTAAAATAGTAAACACAGCTCTTACGTTTTTTGTATTTTGCATAAAATCATTAATATTTTTACAAATCTTTGAGATTAAAGTCATTAGCTTTTTGTTACTTTCTTCACTAAACTTTAAGTCTTTATAATAATAAATTTTTTATGTTTACTAATAATAAGAAAGTATTTCTAAAAGTAATACACTAATTTAGCAAGTATTGTTGTGTACATTTTATAACTTAAGTAGTAACATGTGTTTATCTTTAATTTCGGTCTAGAAAGTAAACAGACAACCTTGTTTGTGAAGATCCAATGACATCATATGCACGTGTCTGGTTACGACACATAAGTATGTATTTATATAATGTTCTTTGAGTATAATTTGATCTTATAATACTAGTTTAGAAATACTTTAATTCCTAATACATTTTTGTGTAGTCTCATTTGATTCAATTACCTATTTTTATTATCATCAGTGAAAATATTGCCCTAAAATTTTTTTAGCCTATTTTAAGAATTCTCTGATTAAATACAGAAGTTTGATATCTTTAAAACGATGTCATTTACAAGTATAAAACAGAAAAACATAGCAAATATAGAAATTTTTGTATAACTTTGTTCTTCTTTTTTGCAGTGTTGATTAAATTTTGACCTGAATAATAGTAGTTATAATTATGCATTTAAAAGTTGTTGCTATGTTAAACTTACTTGGATAAATTTAAATCTATATTATGAAGGCATTAAAAGATTTTTACATTCCTTAAAATTTTCTATTTTCTTTAATCACAGAAATTTAAAGGTTGGCGTAAGTAGACTTAACGCCGTTACTGGCAAATTGGCAAAATTAACCTCGTAAATAAATGTGGGATTTTTGATAGAAATAAGTCATATTTTCTTAGTTATTTAATGGAAAGTGTTTCATTTTTCTGTCAAATTTTTAACTAATTTCAGGACTCTAAACAATATAGATTTTGATATTTATGTTGTTCAAACTTTTCTGAAGTTCTCTGTAAAAGAAAAAAACCGAATAACATGCTTTCTATTGTTATTGACTTACATCAAAACATTTCGTCGTCTCAATGTCTTGTGAAATTCTGTGGGAACGATGTATCTGTGAATCAAATGGAAATTATTGGTACGAAAACAGAATTGACGATTTGTCTATTGAAGGACTATAAAATTTCATACAAAACAAAAATTTCAACGCCGAAGGATTTCTTTATTCCTACATCCATTTTATTAAATGAAAATACTACTACTTGTTTAAAAGAAAAAACAGATGTGGACGTGATTTCTAACAACCTTAGAGAATTACATTCCCTATCCGAACATCAAATAGATTCAGATTCAAAATTTCAATCAAATTGCACTCTTTCAGATAGCATTAATGCTTCATTAGTTGAAACAACCGAACAGCAGATTCCTATATTGAAAATTAAAGACGATTGTTTTAAATTACTCTTGGAAACTAAGTGCTCAAATAATCATTTGTTAAGCTCTAAGCATATTATAACTGCTAATTTTCGTTTAAAATTCACAAAGAGTAATATAATTCCAATTAGGAGTATTGAAACACTATCTTTGATTACTCCTCAAGAATTCTTAAAATCTCAACTTCAGTTGAACACGCTTCATAATGTGATATGTACAAATTGTGATTGTGTACTTACTTTGGAACCTATATTACTTAAAGATGTCAAAAGATATAATGCTAGCATTTCTGACTTATCTGAAAATTGGTTTTGTCATCAGCATGAAAGTACTTGCCCTGTTATGAGCAAAGATATATTATATGTTGATGAATTATGTATTTTGTTGGACTCCTCGTTTGTGGAAAATGCATTTCTTGAAAAACAGGGGACTGAGTATAAATGCAAAAGATGCAATTCTATTTTAACTTCTAAAGTTATTGCTTTTAATTCTCAAAACTTTAGAAGATTTTTTACTCATGCTATAAAGTTCAATTCAATTGATTCCATACTACCTTCCAACCTTAAAAAATATAAGCATGATACTATTATGCTCTTACTCTTAAATATTATTAAAGATAATAAGATGGGGCTGTCAACTTGTAAATTGTATTTTCAAAGCAATGTAAGTATTGTCATAAAACTATAAATATGTTACTTATAATATTTTAACATATAAAATTTTGCAGATTATATGAATTAGAATAAATTTTGGCATGATTCCAATATATCCCAATATGATAATCATTGTAACAAGGAAGAAAAAAATTGCCATAATTATCATAAATATTGCATCATGTATTGTTTATAAAGGTTTATATTTTTAGAAACTACTAAAAAATAGTACTAATATTTTATTTAGATTTTATACATGAAATAATTATCATTTATTGACATAATTTCTTAAAATGCAAAAGTTTACTTCTGATGGGAACTGCTTAGCAATCGTTTCGGTAATCTATCGTGGTGGTATAATGGAATAGTACCTAAATTTTTTTTACTATTGGTTTATTAAATGTATTAAGATTATAAATCTCTAACATTAAAACAAAGAAAGTAAATTTCTAATAATTTATCTATAATTATAAAGTATAACATTTAGTAAAGAGTTTTCTTTCAAAAAATGATTTTATCAAATTATGTTTCAATTTTTTTGTCAGTTTTAGGTTATTACCAAACTCTAAAAAATGTCATGATTCCATTTAAAGAAGTTTCAATAATGAAGTAATTTAAATGCATGCATAAAACGAAACAGAGGAAGTTCGTAAATTTTTGCCATCAATTACTTTATTTCATTTTTGTTTGTGTATTAAAATCTATTTTAAGATTTTAAAATGAAAGAAAATTACAATTGTAATATTCTGGCCTATCACTTTGTGACAGCAGGAAAAAATGGCACTTTTATTAATATATATATATATATATATATATATATATATATATATATATATATAAATGAATTTCTCTCATCAGACAAAATAAGTTCAATTTCTAACAAAAATTCTTGCATTTTCATGTTTCTTCATCCTTCTCATATTCATCTCTTGGGGTTTGGTCAAGTTTATCTTCATAAGTTGATGAAAATTTTTCTTGTTTACTTTGAATAGTATCGGAATTCAATTCTGAAAACTAACATTCAGCTAAAAAAAGGGATCAAAATAGCAATTCCTCTCATAATAAGTCATATTGGGAGTCAATTGTTGCTTCTAAAATATGCCAAAAGTTAACAAATTTTAATGATTTTTTTTTTTTTTTTCAAGATGAAACCTGGTAATCATTGAACCAAATTACAATGTGAGTTACTTTATACTGAATTAATGTATTTTGTAAATTGGAATATTTGATAAAAACAAGGATTTGAGTCTTATATGAGATAAAGAGATCTGATTACAGTTTTAGGATAAGAAGTGTAATTAAGAAGCAGAGCTCTAAATAATATTATAATACAAAAAATATAAAATTTTAAAGCATTGCACTAAAAGATGATGCCAAAATATTATAAATTAATTGATTTAAGTTGAGAAAAATCGACAATGTCTAACTTAAAAATGAAATGTATATTCATTTAACTGATTTAAATATAAATGATCATAAATTTCTAAGACCATTAATTTTGTAACATTCCTGAATGTTATTTCTTATGTAATTTGATTTGATATAAATATATTAAGTAAATTTCAACATAAATGTAAAGTTAAATCAACAATTTTATTTTTGATAAAGAGAAAAAATGTAGAGAAAATTTAATAGAGATGCTGATCAACCTGATCCTAATGCTATGTTGCAAAAATTTAAATGGATCTTATACTACATTTTATGTAACTGAACAAACATTTTTATTTATTTATTTAATTTTTTTTTTTTTTTTTTTTGAAAAACTGAGTTTATGTGAAAAATTATAACACAGGTGATGATTTTCTTTCTTTCTTTCTTTTTTTTTTTTTTTTTATCTTCTGTATCTAAACAATTCTTGGCATATAAACATTTTTCAGGATTAAAATGTCCAAACTTAAAAGAAATTTTTTTATATTCATTTTTTAGGCAAGTAAGATTTGTGAGCAAATAATTATATGGTTTTTATTTCCATACCCATAACAAATAAATGATGAAATTACAACTTTATAGATTCATTTCTTAGATGAAAATGGTATATTTCATTAAAAATCATGATAATGCTGAATATTTCTTGACATTTTAGCTATTGATTATAATCAACCACAAAATTTCACTACTTAATGAACCATGAATTAAAAAAATTTGTGGCCATATTTTGGAAAATTCTATTAACATTGTCAGTTTATAGAAGTTATTGCTAAAATAAGACTTTTCCTTTAAGTTAAATGTGACTGTAGAGCAATAAAAGTTCATCTAGTTTTATAAGCAAAAGTAATAAAATGCAATATGAAACTAATTTATAACATTCATAAGGCACAATTATATGATTTAGGAAATTTTATTTTGTATCTATGCTTATAATTATTCCTAATTAACAGTATATTTCTTGATTCAGTCTGTAAATAGACTTGCAAGTTTTAGTGTATTAAGCCATTAAAAAAATTTGTCCATGCCTGACATAGGTGAATGTTATTGAGAAATCAATACATAGCCATGTCTCATGAATGATCATGTATATCACATTTTATTTTTAATGGCCTTCTGAGATCTCTTTTCTGATAAAAATAGGCAGGTTAGATAATGATTAAACTTATTTACTATAGATGGCACCACTATGCAACATTTTTCTTGCATAAGTAACTAAAATTTTAAAAAGTAACTTAATATATGCATGTATAATCATTTTCTCTATTTGGGGGGGGGCATTAACCAATTTATCAATTTTTCCAAAATAAATACTGGTTTTAAGGAGTTACTAAGATATATATATTGTACAATTGTAAATATAAAAATTTAAACACTTCTCAAATTTGTAATATATGCATTTAAATATTATATTCTGTAAGTTGATAATTTGAAAGATCATATTGTCTTGTGATTACCAATATGGTTTAGTGTTGGATATATAACATTACAAAATGTGTAGATATGGCTTCAATACTAAATGTAGATATTTGCTAAATTACTATTTACTTCTTAATGATGAGAGTATATCAGGGATAATGCCTAAAATTATTATGATGTAATATTAGCTTGTTCATCTGTTTAAGAAGATTAGTAAACTTAACAAAAGTGTTTTTACAGAAACATGCTAATTTTTACCTAAGCAATTTTTCTTTTGTTATTGAAAATTTGCTGAAATTTATAGTTTTTATTATGAATTTTGACTGTAAATTTTAAGAAATGATTGATAAATTATTAAATCTACCAATTTTGGAAGTAGTTGAAGCTACCAATCAATGAAACAGCTTCATTTCTAAGAAAAACTCGCATTCTTGCCTTTTAGTAGTTCTTGCTTGAAATATTAAAAATGTATTTTAAATAAAACTTTTTACTAAAGGAAAATATGTACAAATATAGTGCTGCTTTCATTGTGAATTATTGAGTTTTGGACTGTTAAAGTGTTATATTATTGCCTTAAATTCATTTCTTTGACTATCAAATAATTCTTATCTAATACTATTGTGCTATTTTTATTGAAACACTCTTTACATTAGATCAAGTATTGGTGAATATTGAAGTTGTTATAATATTTTACTATGCTATTACTATATATTCTATTATTTTACTATGCTTGAACTTATATGAATGATAAATAATATTAAAATTTTAATGAGTTCTTTGAGGGTCTGTGCCTTGTAAATATTTATATCCTTATCAATAAATATAAAGTGTAGAAAAATGAAGAAAACCAAGTCTGTTGTTGACTTTCTCTTTTGTTCTTGTTACCTCAGTTATACCTTACACCTAACCAGAGTCGAGTACTATCAGTTAAGTGAAATCAGCCAGGTGGGAATCTTTAAGAAGCAACGGCCAATCAGAAAACCGCCAATCCTTGACTTGCCTTCCCCAAAAGTATCATTTCTCTTGGCGAACATTGTTACCATGACCTATTTAATGAGCCACCTGACACCGTCACTGAAAATAATGAATTTTCAGTTAAGTTGAGATTTGACTACCTTTGATTTTGAGAAGGTGTTCTAACCAACCTGGACCACCTCGACCCTCTCTTGTTCTTATTAAACATTTGATGGTGGTAAAACAGCTTGTTAACCTACTAGTGCAGTTCTAGAGTCATAAGATTTCTTAACATTGCTATGTTTATTTTAAAGTGATTTTCTTAAATGTCCAAAGCAGCATTCAACTAAATCCTTTAAAAGTTATTATTTTGGATTTCATTTTCTGAATTAGTAAAAACAAAATCATTTCAATTGTATTTTATGATATAAGGTTTGATTTTTCATTTTAGTGAAAAGCTTGCATTCAAAGTATTGAAATATATAATTTTGGAACTCTTGCATGCCATATAACTATCACCAGTTATACAAAAATAATAGTTGTTTGGTACTTTGTTATTATAATCTAAATATGATCAAACCAGTTATAACATTTTTTTTTTTAACATTTTAAGATGGTTTTTCTTTTTAGAAAAACCATCTTAAAATGTTAAAATACAAGATATATAACTTGTGTTTTAAAAAAATATACAAACTGATAACAAATTTCTGTATTAGATTTAAATTTCTAGTAGGAGAATAATGTCATCTGTGAAAAACGTATCTTAAATATTTGAAATATAAAAAAATAAATGTTTGCTGATCTTAACACATTTTTAGCTTAGGTGGAAGAAAACATTTTTTACGATGTTACACAGGACAACATTGACTTAGTTGGTTAGTGTGTCATTCTCATATCAGAAAATAGTTCGTTGGAATCTCAGCCTAACTGAAGATTCTGTTCCCCAAAGGCAACTAAGACATGTTAAATAGGTTGTGATTGCATTGTCACTCCAAGTAAAAGGATACCTATAGGGGTGACATGTCAAAGATTGGGGTCTTCTGATTGGTCTTTGCTTCTAAATTACATAGACTCCTAACCGTAGGCTAGGTACAGGAAAGTATGCTATTACAACAACAATGTAACAGCATGCAGTTTTACATTACTAAAATTGGAAAAAAAAAACAACAACTGTATTTTCATAATGCACGGTGCATTATAGGTTTAATCATGTTGAAATTTCATTATTCAAAAAATAGGCAAGATAATGAACCTTGTTATCTTCTCAGTTTTTCTCTTATCTATTTTCAGGTCTGTTACGAAATTGAATAAATATCTTTACTTCATTTTGCAGATACGTTAATCAACAAATCAAATTTACTTACCATCTATTATCAACTAAAGAAATATTATTTTTTGAATTGATAATAATTTTCTATACCATATTTTAATTTATGTTATATGATAAATGTACTTGTATATATGTTATATGATAAATGTACTTAAATTTTCTATAAGTATTTTAAAAATACATCTATTTTTATTGCTGAACTATTAAACATAAAAAATTTTTATTAAAATTAAAACTTTCTACTTTAAAAATACAAAAGAAAATCATTGATTTATGAATTATTATTTAATTAAAAGCCTATATTGTAATATAATTCTGTATATTTTTCTATAGGTAGTGGGAGAAGAGGACTGCCTTTTGTTGCGAATTATGCCTTTCCAATCTGATGAATTCACATTTCAATGCTCTGTTGCCAGCCTTCCTGAAGAAACTGTTTTTACCACGAATAAAGTTTATAAAATACAGTATCACATTACTTCTAGATCTTCACCAATAGTTAAAATATGGAGACGAGATTTTGATGTAGAATTCTTTGATGTGTGTGATTTATTTTTGAAAATAGTTATACAGCATTTAAAATCTAGTTCTGAAATCATCCCTACTGGCCAAACTGTGATGAATGATTTTTATAATGCTTGTTTGCCATGCACTTATGAAAATTGTTGTTTTTAAATTTATTTTCTTTTTTTATTATTAAAATATTGAATGTATTTTCCTGAATTCTTTTCTTTAGTTTTTTTATATGTAAAATGACGAAATATATTTTTAAAAATGAAATATCTTTACTTTGAAAAAAAAAACATTTTTCTTTTCTCTGTTCTTCTTTAGTAATGCAAACAAAAAGTACCTTCTGAAGCAATGTCTTTAATATTCTTATATTTTAAACTATATACCTAATTAAGTTTTACCTATAAATGTTTTATTGTATAATTGGAGGGCATACCTCCGTAACAATGTGGTATGAATATTATTGAGATACTATACCAATATTTACTAAAATTCCAATGGGATTACTGAGATTTATTTATTTAGTAAAACATTTATTTTTTATTCAACAATATAAAAATTTCCTTTAGAAATATTCTTGTATTTAACAAGTTTTATTTTACTTTCAAATTATTCTAGTTTCAAATGAAGAGATGATTAACATTGATCTGATTTAATTAGCATTCATTATTTCCTAAATCAATCAGTGTAATTTGATATTGATTCTATTTGATTGTACTAATGAGTTTAATTTTAAATAAATATAATTCTTTTAATAAAAATTATGAAAGAAATGTATTGTATAATATTAAAATATATGTTTTATAGTCTAATGTGATATTTTTGTTTTCTTATATAGTATTTTGTTTTATAAATTCAGTGATTTTTTATTAACTATAATTAAATTCATACCATAAAAGTTTTCTTTTAACAGTGTTTTTCAATGACAACAAAACTTGTTGAAGTTTTGAATGCTTCCATTTTTTCTCTTAAAATAAAAGCTCTTCCATTTACTTCTCTTAAAATAAAAACTAAATGCTTTCAAATAAAATCAACAGTATTCATGCCAACTGGCACTTTTAATGGATGGACATATTATTCATTAACATGAATAAATATGAAATAATAAATGGATATATTGTTTATTTACTTTTGTGTTCATTGATGTATTCTTAAACATTTAATGTATATTGATCATTTTAAAAGAAGAGACATTAAATTAAAGAAAAAAGGACAATACAAAGGAAGAGTTACTCATTATTTTATTATAATATATTTTTAAAGTAAATTTAAAATATCTAAAGATATCTTATAATACAAATGAAAAACTCATTTTGAATCCATTAAAAATTAATTACATTAAAGATTAAGACTTTAAACTTATTATTTTAATCTAATCCTCAAAATTAATATACAAAGACAGAAAGAATTTATGAAGAAATAAAGCAACTAGTAATTAAATTTATAAGAAATTTGCAATATTTCTCAAAAGGAGAAAAGGTGCTATGGGCAAAATATGACCATTGAGTGACTAACAAATCAATCTATAAAAGAAAATGAAAACATCAGTGTTTTAATTTCACAAACACATTGTGATAGAGCTATGTATTTTTTCTTTGTTAAAATCAGTAATCATTTCACTTAATAATAAAAACATTATTTTTATAATTGAACTAAAACCTATCCTTCATATGATATTTTTTTTAATTAACTTCCTGAACAATGGTTCATGATATTATAAGGTAATATATATATATATGATTCATGTTGTGGTAAATTGTTAATTTGTTTAGCCCATGTTTAAATTATTACATATGTTTAATTTGAAAAATCTACAATATATGAGTACATCCATTTAATCAAAAGATTGTCAGCATTTTGTGTCTGTTGTTATTAACAGTAACATTACAATTGAATTATCTTGTATATAATTTTGCCCTATTGAAACTAGCATCGAATCAAACTCACAGCAATATTTTGTTTTCATTCTTTACTCAATTTTTCTGTGATTTACTTGTTAAAATAAAACTCAAAAAAATTTAAACAAAATTCTAGGTAGAAAGTGATTTTTAGAAATTTTTATACCTAAATGGCTAATTCAATGTTGTTATTTATTTAATGATTTTTTCATTTATTGTTCAATTAATTAGAAAGTTTCGTTCATACAATATCTATACC
>JAPDSC010119407.1:0-24086 GCA_026290005.1 Latrodectus geometricus
TTTAACAATTTTGGTGATCCAGAGAAAGATATTGAAGTTGCAACTGAAGTAAATATCTTCTCTAATAGGCCCCCAGACACTAATAATAATCATCTAAACTTCACCAACACGGCAATGTTTCAGATGTTGAGAATCTCATTAAAATTAGAACTCAAAAATAAAGCCCCGGATACTATAATGTTATCAGCAAAATTATGAAACAGATTCCAATTGCTGCAACCAGTTTGCTCACTACAATTATTAATGATATCCTGACCTTAAGCCACTTTTCACACCAATGGTAAAAAGCAGTGATCGTATCGATCAAAAAACAAAACAAAAATACCAAGTCTCCCTTAATTACAGAACAATATCACTTCTCTTCACCATGACCGAAACTGCTGAGAAATCTATCCTAAATAAACTAAATCAATTCGAATCGGATGACTCAATAATAATACCACAACAATTTGGTTTTTGGCAGAACCTTTCTACCACATATCAACCCCTTAGGGTAGCAGAAACGATTATCAAAAAATATCCATCATAAAAGCTCTACCGGAGGCATCTTTCACGATATCGAGAAGGCCTTTGATAGAATATGGCATGATGGGCTTATTTATAAGCTAAAAAAATATGGTTTCTCCCCCTATATCATTAAGCCCATACAAAATTATTTAGCAGACAGAATATTTGTGGTTAGGGTGAAAAACATCTACTCCCGAGGAAAACCCATTTGTGTAGGCGTCCCATAGGGATCCCTGCTGGGTCCCTTTCTCTTTAACATATACATTAAGGATATCCTCCCACATGACAAAACCATGTTACGTCTATTTGTGGATGACACCGCCATACTCGCAAGTAACTTAAATCACCACAAAATAATCACCATTAATGACCATGTAGATCGAATTGAGGGCTGGTTGCACAATTGAAAGATAAAAATTAATATACAAAAAACTAATGCTATGCTCTTTTCCGGAAAGCCAAGCGGGTGCCCCGAAATCACTATGGCCAGAACCAACATCCCCTGGCCGAACACAGTCAGATACCTGGGTGTGAACCTAGACAAACGACTGACATGGAAGCCTCACATCACCAACATCAAAAATAAAATTATTGGTGCTAGCACTGTGCTATTTCCCCTTATGTGTCACAACTCTATTTTCTCTCAAAAACAAACTATTCGACTACAAAACAATACTCAGACCAATTATTGCATATGCCTCCCCGGTCTGGGGAGGAGCATGTGTAACAAACCTGAAACTATTAGAGCAACAATAAAATAAAATCCTAAGATTTATCACCAAAGTAGAAAACTACTTTAGAAACACCCTAATCAGGAGAAACTTAGCCAAGCCAACCGTAACCACTTAAATAGAAAAACTTGCTTTTAATTTCTATTACAAAATTTATAACATAAACAACTCTGATATACAAAAAATCGAAAGTTATGACCCATAGGACATATCCACTTCCACAGACCAAGATCTGTACTAAGAATAGCCCCCTCCCCGAACTTATAACAATAAATATTGTTATAAGTAATGTAAATAAACAGAAGCTAAAACTTCGTTAGCGGGGCTATCTATCGGATTCTCCACTAGTTGGCGTCGCTTGTGCTTACCAATAAAATTAGATCTAAAAACTTTGAAAATATTAATAAAAATAATTATGTAAACAAAATAAATAACCCTGGATGGGTCCAAAACGGGTTTAGCTTCGGTAACGTCGTGAAGGGAACCCCACAAGGTAATCAATCATCAAAAGTAATTGTAAAAGTAATCATCAAAGGTAATCAATCAAAAGCACCTGTCAAACTCCCAAAAGAGAAACGTGCAAGTCACCCCCTCACTCACCCCTGGTGTTTCTGATTCTACTGTAAACAATTCGATAAATATCAATAACTTTAATATAGAACAAAACTTAATACTAAAAACCATACTTGAATTATCAAATAACAGATTATTCATACAACTTATTAAATCAATATGGGACATTTTGCCCAAAATAAATAGCTGTAACAATCTGCAAGATATGTTTTTTATTATAATAGAAGTCCTTAGGCCAGCAATAGCTCAGCTTATCATGAATTATAAAGACTCCGTTACACTTGAGTGACAACTCCATCCCCAGGGCACAGCCATCACCCTCTATAGCTAAGAAAGCCTGAACACTCTCTTGTGACGTCATCAACCGATGGCTGCAATCAACCGCCTTCGTTCACGATTAAAATATTCCGAAGGAACTGTTTTTATGTTGTTTAAAAAATCCCTCGCAATCTATTACTATAATATTTTTAAATTAATATTGATATTGTTTCCACGAAGAATAATAAAAAATTAATAGCAACTATATGTAAAAACTTATTCAAGTATAACTTTGAATGAAAACTTTCTATAAAACCTAGTCAATGAAATTTTATTCAATATTAAATTTTCTTTGGTGTACTTTCAATGGAAATATATATCTGGTGATTATTAATGTGCTAAATCTAATAATAGAATTATTTTTATGAAAAGTTTATTTATACATAATTAATCATTCCTGTGCATTTTTGTAAAATTCAAGCAAAGCATTTTGGGTGTTATAGTTTATTCTAAAATAATAAATAGCAACATAATCTATTATGAATTGAAAATATTTCTTAAAATTTATTAAATGCAATATACATGATTAATTTATTAGCAAAATATATTCCTTTGCGTATGATATTTAATGCATTTAATGGGTGATAATTTTGTGTGGTTGAAGAGGAAAAAGACAATCAGAAAAATAAAAAATAATTTATTAGAATCATACTTTCATTATATTTCTTCAAAAATAATGCATAAATTTAGTTTGAAAAATAAATATTCACATAAACATTTTCTTTAAAAAATAATGCAAGTTTGGTAGTTTGAAATCTTATGCATACAATGACTAAAATCAATAAATTATATATATATATATATATATATATATATATATATATATAAATAACAAAATTTAACTATATAATTTTGAATATTACAACACAAATAAATTATTTACATACATTAGAACAAAGTTAAACTATATACATAATTACTACATTTTTAATCAATTTATTTTGATGCATTCATAATAATGGATAAAAATAACTATTTGAATATACTGAAATCTATTTTCAAAATGATTTTAGTTTTAAAAGGAAATAAAGATATTGGATACAATTTCTATTTCAAATTGCATTAAAAAGTAATTTTTTTTAAGAATTATGAAAAGTTTGAAGTTTTCTTTTTTTTTAGATAGAGCATTAATCACAATAGAGTAATTGGTTTTTGTGCAATAATTTTTAAGGAATATATTTATGCACGATTTGACAATGAACAATTTTATTTCTTCAGCAGCATGTCCATTTTCACATTTTTCAAAAGGAAGGTAAATTTCAGATTCATTTAGAATCCTTCTAATTATTGAAAATGCATATGCTCTATGATTAGAACATTTAAGGAATTCCTTTTCATATTCAATAGATAACAATTTACTTACAACTAAATAACAATAAATTGTTATTGTTATTTAGTTATAAGTAAAGAAATCTGTTCCTTTCACACACCTAGAAGTAAAATTTAAATATAAGAAAGCTGATATACATGAAACAAAGAAGTAAGTCTTCTTTACTAATGTCTATTTGATACATTTTCTATTTGATATGATATGATAAGAAATCTCAGTGTTTTCTTTTCTAATAATAGATTATCGAAACAACAACATTAAGATCATTCTGAAATTTATTTCGAAATAGCTTAGAGTTTAGTATTATTATAGTTCTCTTTTACCCCTACGCATTTTATTGTTACATCGAAAAATTATTAATTATTTTACTTTTCTATGAAAATTTATATATGAACAATATGAATTTAATGAATAATAAATTTTAAAAAAATTCCATAGGAATTCACTTTTGATTTTATTTGAAGTTTTCTATAACTGTCAATGTTATTAAAAAAAAATCAAAATTAAAATAACTAGCTAGTTATTTTAATTTTGATTTTTTTTCTAGCAAGAACATGATGCAAATGAAACAATAAATAAAATTAATTTACTTACCCTGGAATGTTTGGTCACTTCCATAGTTTACTCTCGGCATTGCGCGAATCCATTGGCGTTTTAAACCTTCACGTGGGAATCGAAATAGAGGGTCCATTATCATAGTTGCCTTTACAGGCAGTTACACAACATTTATAAGGCATGTTCTTGAATATTGTACGGAATAAAAACAATATATTTTGAAAAATATGTCGAAAATGAGTGTTTAGTTAATGGTAAACAACACAGTAACAAGTCTCTGTTCAAGCGTCACTTAGAAAGCGATAGCCTGCGGATGCAACGTCACAGCCATTTGGTCACGTGGTAGTCAGGCTTTCTGCTATTAGAAGGTACTGGCACAGCCCCATCAATCAACCGGTCAGACATCCTCCCAATATCTTTATTCTCCATGTTCTCCAAAATACTGCCTACCCCCACTCCCCCCTCCTGCTCTAAGACTGAGAAAGATCCCGAGCAACCGTCTGAGAGGAACTTAATGTATAGACAATATTTTAAATAATTTGCATATTATACTCTATTTCGATTGCACTCTCGTCTTTATACAAAAAAGTGAAAAATTAATTTGATCTTATAACTGCTCTTCTTAACTGCGACAGGATCAGTTACATTAATTTAAGAAATATTTTGTTGTTTGTAATTCTAAATCTAAATTAAGAATAAATTGAAATATATTAAACAGTCCAAGTTTTAAAGCAAATTTGCACTTATAAAAAATAGCTGCTAACATATTTTGTTACAGTATTTTATTTGTATCTCCCACAGCAATGTAACAAGGTTCTTAACAGCTAATGAGAATACATTTTGTACATATATTTGTAAACATCAAAGAATTTTTGTTTTATATCATGTAACTGTATATCATTAACACACGTACTGTATATGAATATTACGTATAACCCAGAAAACTAAATAATGTAACCAAGAAAATATGTATATGAAAATTCTGTTTGTACTGAATACTAAACTACCCCCTGTTGTAAAAGCCCTTGTTGGATTCTAATAAAAATTGAAGATCTCCTCATGCTAGCGACCGTCAGAATGAAAATACAAGCTAGATTCCCCCTACAAAGTATTTAACTTAAATAGTAAAAATAAAATTCAAAATTAATTATTTAAATTTATCTGGCTAATTTTACTCTAATACTTAATGTTAAAAAATTCCCTAAATTAAAATTAATACTAACATAAACATTAGCCAAAAAAAATTAACAACATTTAGTAAATTGGAGGTGCGTGCTTATTGCACAGGAACTCCGCCGAAAAGGCAAAAACACTCGTCCTTGTGTTTACCAACAAAAATCATACAACCCAAACCCTACTGGCGTCATCTATCGGCTCTTCTGGAGATGAGCTGTTATCTATTACCAGTAAAACTTTTGTAAATAAGAGTACAACAAATTGTATATACTAAATCTGTACATATTTTATTCATTTATTCTGTTTTTTTTTTTTTTTTTTTGGTATATTTCATATTTGTTATATTTCCCTTGCTATGTTCTATTTACTAATTGTCATTTTATAATAAATGAATATATCAAATATGTACATACTTTTTTCACAATTTCGGTTTTTATTTTGTTTCACTTTTGATAACTGTATACTTTCCCTGGCTATGACTTTTCTCTTAATTTGATACTTAATAATAAAATAATTCGCTACCAGGCAAATCTCATTTGGAAGTACTCACACCTTTTGTCATAAATAGTTTTTATAAGTAGACATCTAAAAGTTTTATTCTTTTATAAACTAATGAAATAGAGGCCCATGACCGAAAGGCTGCATACCTTAACAACATACATGGACCAGTGCTTCTAATACTTTGAAATTGATATCAAACCTTAAATGATTTCTTAATTAATTTAAACAATATGCATATTTTTTATACCTTGATATTTCAAATATTTAAAAAGCATTTGCTAATTTATTTTATGTTACACTTAAGCAAAACCTAAAAAGAAACAAAACAAAATTCTAACACAAAATTTCCCTTAATTTATGCATAATTAGAACAAATATTGGCTCTTAATGAAATGAGAAGCAATCAAAATATACAGACTCACTGCTTTGTAGACCTTTTTCTATAATTATTATGGCATAATATTGTATAAATTCAGAACACATCCTGTCGTCTCCAGGATAGTGAAATAACACAAAACAAATTATTGGTACTCGAAACATTTATTTCACATTATCTCACACAAACATGAATTTATCCCCGTTTTGTTTTACAACTACCTGGAAAGGGACTTCCACTGCCCCAAGCAAACCAACCGTTCTTCTCACTCCTATTCCATCGGGTCTCTACCCCTGACAGAAATCATGAGTTCTCTTCCAGTCAACTGTCTGACTTTCACAATTTTCTAATTCAGAAATTTATATTCAATATAAACTTTTTTTATTATGTGGTATTTGAAAAGTTTGGATTTTGCTGAACTATGCAAGTGTCTCATATTTCAACGTCTCATGATTATAACAAACATTATATTAATCCTTTTTTTCAAAGCAAATTAATGATTCCAATTGTTATTAAAATTGGATACTTAAATTTATTGGTAATTAAATGACTAAACTGAAATACTATGATGAAATAGAGAAACGTTACAATAAATATGATTCGCAGTTTGAAGCAAACTCCAGGATACTTATTTATACAATTTTTATTAGTTACAATATCACGGCTATCACTTAGCGGTACGATTTTCTAGAGGAGAAGATCTCAGTTACTGTTGGGGAAGGGGAGATGGTTACTGTATTTATCTATTGGAGTGAGTGCTAGAGAGTTTTCCGGACTTCCTCCCACGTGTCATTTAAATAAGGATCTCTATCCTTGAAAAGGCCACTTATGTTTGAAAAGCAGCAAATTCGTTGCCAATAAGATACACCATACCGTCCAGGCAGTCGGATATAAGCCGTTCTGATGTCGCTATACGATATGAGAGTCTGCCTTTAGGGTGATCTGTAGAAATTAAATATTAGTGAAAAATTAAGGAGCACAAAAATTTAATAATATAATTACCTCTATAAAGATTTATAATAAATTCTTCTTTGGATGAAAATCTTTAATTTACATTCATTTTAACGTGAAAGAAATTCAAATCGACATTAATTATGTCATTCCATCGGAAGTTTTACGTAAGAAGCTTATAGTATGTCACGCACGATGATCGACGGATTTGCCTCTTAAAGCAACCTCTAAATGAATTCAAAGTTTCAATATCATCATTATTCAATGAATATAGAATTTTCCACTTAAAACATTTCTCCTATATTATGAATTTCTGAAAGCGAGCTTCCTGCTAGTTAAATGTGGCCTAGAAGTAATTTTAAGTGAGGCCAAGGAAAAGTTTTTAAAAATTATTGAATAAAGTGGCTGGACAGCGCTCTTTAGAGTGAAAGGTTTTGGGTTCGATCCCAGCCATAGTTGAATAATGGAGATAGATACTGCATTTCTGCCTTTTGCATGAGTGCCTGACTGGGTGGGCTCTTTCCAGACTTAGTCTGGAAAGATCCCACGTGATATTGCCCCATAAGAATTTCCCAGACTTATAGTTTCTTGAGTTATGCAGATATAGCCTATTATTAAAAGTGATTTACGAGATGGATGTCAAAATGCTTTATTCAATTCTAAGTCATAAGGGTCTTAGGCAGTCTGTTACATGTTAAAATTTTATCAGGCACGTTCGATGTAAAGCTGTACTAATACATTTTCCTTAAATATTTTTCGTGTGATAAGTTTATTTGACACTCAAGTCAAATATTCTCTCTGAATATTAAGCAGCGAGGACAGTTGAATCGAAGCTACTGAAAAGGAAGTGATCTATTCCTGGAGTAGTTGTACAATCAATTCAAGGCTAAAGGTTGTTTAATAAATTTCTTATTAAACTGCAGTGAAAGTGAGGAATAATTATGTACATAAAAATCAAATTGTCTTTTAGGTATTAGAAAAATTCTTTTTTTTTTTTTTTTTTTTTTTTTTGAATATTTAAGTTTGTAAAATTATCATTTTCCTAACTCATTTACTCAAAAAAAGTGCTGTAATACTACAGTAAAAATTTAAGAAAATATTAATATATCTTTGAAATCAAAATGTTCTTTTGAAATATTAATTGAATTATACTCAAAATAATTTAACACGCCAATTATAAAAATTGAGAATGTAAGTAAAAAGAAGCAAAAAACATTTAATTTTTTCCCACATTTACTTTTTTAGCTTTTGTAATCAAAATTCAATATATCAGCGTTTTATATTTGGCGGGAATTTTTTGCATGCTCAACATAAAGTCACGTCACAATTGAATGCGCTGGTACACAGTTGCGCTTTTGGTGGCGCCCTTTTTCGTTTCGCACCCGAGCGAAGAGTCTCATGTCGGTTGGTTCCGTCTTATGAAGAAATAAATTTGTAAGTATTGAATCATTTCTCAACATACCTGTGTTTGCTTTCTTATATTACAAAGTAAATGCTTTGTTTTTAATGTTTTCAAGTGTTTTGCATGTTTTTCTAATTGTTAATTCTTGTTTTTACTTGAAAAATAATGTTTCTGGAAGTTTAAACTCTAGAGAAAGAAATTTTAGCGAAATTTGAGATATTGATTTATTTATCCACAAAGTGATCCGCTGCTTTTTTTTAAGGTAAATATTTTTGAATCTAACTGTCTTATTATTTCTTTGTTTTAGGAAATTAAAATTTTACTGCTATTATGCATGGTAAATTTCTTACAATATCGTACAAATTACGATATTGATTGGTACATATCATGTGTATTCCGTCTTTGTTTTAATAATAAGACCTAAAATAATGTTTCATTAATTTAAATATATGTGCATAATTTTCCAAAAAAATAGAATTATTTATTCTTTATAATCACTCATGTCTATTCTTGTACTGTACACATATTTTATAAAATTAATTTTGTTCAGTTTTTAATTTTATTGCCTTTTTGTAAATCTGCTTTTTATTTTTTTTTACTTTTATTTAAATATTTGACGCCTTATGAATGATACTTATTCTCGCATTACATTTTTCTCCCTTAAATTGTTAACATAAAATACGTTTATAATTGGCCGATTTTAGACATATAAAAAAAACTCTGGCATCTCCCCGCCCTTTTAGAATGTAATTCATGATTATTAAATTAACTCCGATCATTTGTTCGTTGATTCTTCTAATCCTTGTTTCGTCAATCTTTAGTTTCAAAATCATTTTTATATTGTTGGTTCAATTTTCAAGATCATTGGTAATTTTTCCCGTAAAAATAATACTCGCGACTTTTCTTAATAAGTTTTTCATATTCCAAACATATTGAGAGCAACAATATATTCAGTGTAAGCGAAATATAATTAAACTTATTATGGCACTTTTAACAGAAACGTAACTATAAATCATTGAATGAAATTGTGTGAATTTGAAATCAAATTTTATATATTAATCAGGAATTATTATTAATATGGTAATGAGCATCCACATTTTTTTCTTAAGAAAACTGAAGTTATAAAAAAAAATAAATAAATAAGAATATCGATTTTTATATTTAAATTATTCTTTTTGTATTCCTAAGAAGGGTTACAATTCTATTTTTTAAAGCTGGCATATTATTTTCTTAAAGTAAAATCTTAATAGATGGCGCCACTAAATAACTTTTGAGCTTTTTTGTTAAAGAAGTTTTATTTCAGACGCCATTAGATAAAGTCATATAAAATTCAATTTTTTATCTTGAATAAACAAAAAATGCTTCCTAAAAGTTAAACATATAATTTATTACCATAAATCACTATTAACTAAATTGCCAATCATACCCAATAAAATATTTATTCAAATACATTTTAATGTTTGATACTACTTTTGTAAATATAAATTTATAATTTGATCGCGATAAATATCTATTTGGCATATGACACATAGATGAACTGTATAATATAATCAAATGATATTAATGTTTGACTTGCATTAAGTACATTTAGTTATCTCTAATAGCAATTAAACGTAGGAGATGATTAGGCTTGAGATTTGAGCCTATGAAAACTGCGCGGGGCAATGACACGATATTATACCATGCTGTTTTATATTTTAATCGTCGCATTAATGCTGCTGAATTGACTTATTTTACAATAAAAATTTTAATATGACTAAAAAATATTAATTTTTTTTTTTTTTTAAAAAATCAGTATTTCTTTTTATCTAAGCCTAAACATATTGAGGAATAATTTTTATTGAATGACACGACACTAATATATTCAATAATTATTTAAAAATTTAAGTTTCTATTTTTAGTAATAGCAAAACACTAATAATTTTTCTGTCATTATATTATTTATATTAGAGAAAAATATTAATAAAGCCTTTATTTAGTAGTTTTTGTAAAAATCGAAAAAAATCACACAATTCTTATTGCTAGTGTTTTTTGTTTTTGCTTCTATTCTTTGTAATCCATAAAAAATAAGTATTTGCATTATTATTTACGAGTATAAATATTTGTTATGTTTATGAAGTATTTTGCAAAGAATTAATTCTAAGATAAATATTATTTAACAAACCCTTATTCAGTTCATACAAAAATTAAGTTTTGTAAATTAAGATTAAAATCATAATAATTTTTTTCAAATTTAACTCCTTTTTTTTCCAATTTAACTAAAGACTATTTGAAATCACATATTATTTTATATCACTTTAAATAGAAATTTCGTTATATTTAAAATAGAACATTGATTATGGTCTAAGTTCTATGGTCTCTTCAGTTTATTTTTGATATTGTATATACATATTTTCCCATTGCAATTAATTTTATAGTAAAACAACTAAAAAAACTGACTTAAATCTAAATATTCTTGAAATTTTGCAAAACAAGGTTAACTTTGCCATGCTAATTGTGAAAAAATATTGCAAATTTCTATACAAAGTGTTGTAATAATTTATTAATTTTATTATTGTAAAATAAAAAATTTATATTCTCCAGCACATGTACTTCTTTTTATCATATTTTATTTTACCAATAAAGCTCTCAACTTTAATATACATGAATTTTAATACTAATAGAAAATGCTTATAAAGTTATGATAAGATATTCATTACTAATTCTTTCTTTTTTAGCATATTAAGTATATATTAATCCTTTTTAAATTGTTTTTAAACATCTAAGAAACACCCATCAGCCATTTCCTTATTTTAAGCATTACAGTCATGGTAGGAAGTAGAAGCTACAAATAAATTTTAAAAAAAAAAAAAAAAAAAAACTTATTTAGGTATATTAAAACAAGATAACTCACAGTAAGACTGGAAACAATAGAATTTAAATTATTTTATAACTGATATTATTAAGAGTTAATTGTTTTACAAAACATTAAACCATAACAATGTAATGTAATGCTAATCAGTTAATAAAATTTAAAGTTGACAGTATAATCTAAAGAAATATTAAAAATTTAATTTATATATACCAATCAACACATCTAGCTGTAAAACTAGCATTAAAAAATGCATAGGCAAAGAGCATGTGAAAAATAGTAAATACCAAAGGGGTTTTCTTAAGCAAAGAGTTTTCTTTTAACAAAAAATTATGAGAAGCGTCCATGCAAATAAATGAAATAATGTACTTGTGATTTGTTTCAATGATTATGGAACTTACGAATTAACATTAAACAGAACTTAAATAACATTAATCTTCTACATTTGAATACTCAGTAATGTTTCCATAATGCACTATATTTCTATTCATTATTATTTTCAATATTTATTGCTTAAATGTAACTAGATAATTCTATTCTTTTATATGGTAAATAAAGTTCAGAAATGTTACATAATTTGTCAGTTTCCACTTAAAATAAACTTCAATAAGCTTCTATTTCTTATAATGATATCTACATTTCTTCTTTAAACAGAAATATACAAAATAACTTTTGATATAATGATAAATGTTTTTCATTTGTTACCTCATTATTTCTATCTTAAATAGATATTTTAATTGATTTTTCCAGTGAGAATTTTATTAGTTACAAGGCTATAAATTGCTTAGAAATTTTTATTATGTTGGGGAAAAAACATATGCAATTCATCCAAGCAGGGGGGAAATTCCCAAACAGTTAAAAACTCAAATTAAATGTTTGTAATGATTTCTCTTAGACTTATTGCAGTAAAAATTATTTAGATTAATTTAATCTTAATAATAATTATTACAATATGCATTTATAATAATGCAAAATATAAAAAGAGATTTTATTCACATGCATATATATACACACACAGTATCTTTCTACTATGACTTTAGTTAGTATTTAATTCATCAAACATGTTTCGGCTTATTACTTTATACTTATAATTAGCTTACAAGGAAAAAAAAAAGAATTTGCATTTTGTTTTGGGCAATAAGATATTATTCAATGGAAATATTTCATCATTAATTTTTTGTTATCAATTGAATAATGCATCCCAGATTTTTTTTTTTAAATTATCTTTGTCAACTATGCAGTTATTAAAAGACTTCATGTCTCATAGATTTTGAAAGCTAAAAACTTGCTGAGAATTATCCGATTTCATTTAACTTAAATTCGGATTGAAAATTTCAACATGAAGATCTTTTATACCATGCTCTGATTTCCAAAACAAAATTATATGATCTCCTTTTATAAAGCAAAAATACAAACAAAATTAGGTTTTAAACATTACTGAAAACTTGATTGCCTTGACTTCATGAACTAAAACACAAATTAATGTTATATTGCCATTATCATGGTAATAAATTTTTTTATGCATTTAAAAAAATAATTTCCAGGGTTATTACACAGAAAAATATTTACACTAACATCATTCTTTTTCTAGAACAAAATATTTGATTATTTCACATGACCTGAATAGTGTTTCAGAATCATCTGAGTCAGATAAACTCAAGGCTTTTTTACATCATCACAAGTCTTGATTTCTACAATATCTATAATTTTCAGATGTTAAGTCAGATATATTCTGAATTTATAACTCTTTTTCAAGTTCTTGTACATGCATCTTACAATTTTCACAAGTTATTGCATATTATACATAAAGGAGGCAAGATTTTGTCAGTTTTGTTATGCACTTTTTACTGTTTTGTTGTACATTGAATAAGATTATTTAGATGTTAATATTTTTGTTTAAATGCAACATTATTGTTGTTTCTTCATGTTCATTGCCTATGGCACTGATAAATAACAGAGATTTATGACCTTTTTATTATCACTGCAGTGCCATTGCTTTTAAGTTTCACCTATTCTATATATTTTAAAATTGGGTATTTTGAAATGTTTTGATAATTTTAGTTAGATTTCTGTTACTGGAATAAAATTAATATTGTGTTTGTCTATATGAAATAATCTATATGATTTTTTTACATTCTATGTAGTTATGTCCTTCTTTGAATAATTTCAGTTGATTTACAAGTTAAAAAATACTTGGGTTTTTACATAAGTCATCAAGTTTTGTAATTAATTAAAGTAATTTTAACTTCCATTATTAATTCTTTAGACTCGCTGATACACTGTTCTGAACTAATGCATTTACATCATGTCAAATTCATATCCAGACATGATATTTACATATCATGTCTGGATATGAATTTGACATGATGTTGCTTGATATCTACATTACTTGGGTGGCACAAGAGTTGAGACATTGTCTTGGAAATTTTATACTTGTTTTAAAATTTGGTGATTGTGCTTCCCAGTTATCCAGGTTGGTATTTAACTTTGTATACTTAGCAAGTGATGGTAGTCAACAGCACATTATATGAATTAGAATGTATGGTGTCATTAAAGTTCGTTCATTTCTTTCTTATAGTTAATATCCTAAGTTTTCTGCCATTATTATAATCACATTGTTGATTAAATTTTGATATATTTAGGTAGAATATAATCATTGGATATTCTTAAGTTATTGCTTTAGAGATGGTTATTTAGAGACCTTAGTTAAATGTTTTGATAATATTTTCAATTTTATTTGTATATTTTGAACAATGCTAAAATTAGAGTAACATTAGGGATATAGATAAGAATTAGAGAAACATTATCTGAAAGAGGAACTTATTCAGCTTGGGTATATTGCTTAAGATTTTCCAGATGAAAATATTATGATAAAAATTCCAGTCTATTTTTTAATTTTTTTTTAGCTGTGGTTGATATATTTTCAAGAATGGCAACAATAGGTTAATGATCTGATGAGAGAACATAGATAACATCTAAATCAATTCAAATATTAGAATCAATGTAGAAAATCCAGAATATCAGGGTGGTTTAAGTTCCTTGAGTAGGTGGAATGAGCAGAAATTATGATTTTAAGTTAAAGATTATTTCAGATTTTAATAAGTTCAATTATTATTCCAACAAACCCAACTGATATTTTCACTTTTGAAATCTCCTCCAATAATAACTAGAATATTTTTTATTAAGATCTGATTTTGGATACTTAAGGCAACTTCTGTGGATTGAGGAATGATCTTTTCTATAAGTAGCTCAAGTTTAAGATTTTGAGCTTCAGAAAACTACAATTTTCTCCAGCACATTTCAAGTATTTTGTGATTATTACATGAGAAATGTACAGGCTGGAAATTCAGAGTCACATTAGTGATTTCTGGTTTTCCTTTGTAAGATTCTATTCTAACTTTCATATTTAGAACATTAATTAATTATTGAATTGTTTTTGAATGCTTTGTGGGTGGAAAAGTAGTGAGAAAAGTGGTAATTTAATTATATTTCCTTAACTTTTTTAGTAGATTGGTTTATATTAAAAATTGCAAATCCATTTTGTTGAAAATCATCAATAATTTACTGTATTTTTTTTTAATCAGGAAGGCTGCAAATGACTATATTAATATTTTTTAATATGATAGTAAGATGGTGCTAAGTTTAATTTTTAATTCATCAAATTTAGCTGTTACTGCACAATGTGCTTGAACATCAGTTATTTTAATGTTGATTGAATTTCCAGACATCATTGAGTCTTTACTGTATCCTGTAATTTTATATCAAACATTTATTTCCATTTAATGATGGTGGTATTTTAGTACTGTTACTTAGGAAGTTGGAAATTATTATTATTGCTTTCTTCTTTACCATGATTAATAATATACATTTCATTGTTTTCCGCATTTTATATTGCAAGAGGTTGATATTTTTCATCAATTTTATTAACTAAGGATTAAATATTTGATTCCATATTCAAATAAAAAGATGTGGTTTCAGTATTGTGTAGACAGGGGGAAGAGCTTTTTGTTCTTCAAATTTCTATTACAGACACATTGAAAATAAATTTTATGAAAATTTAACTTTCAGAAAGTAAATATCTATTTTTTTTCTTTCCTTCTTCTCTCTCAGTTAACAAGGAGTCTGTAAACTCAAATGCACCTTGAATTTTTTTCTCTTAAAATCATTACTGTATATAAGAGCTCAGTTGCAGGCTATATGAAAAATACATAAACAGCTTCAAATTTCTGACTAGTTTCTTGAGGTAGAGCCTCGATAGCCCGGCTCTAGGTGGAATTTCAAAAGCATGCGCACTTGAAGAATATTGGTGGGAATAATTTGGTGGTATACAATGTGAAAATGTAGTTTTAGCGACCCTAGTTTAGCAACTCTGCTTAACTTTGGAGCCGAGTTTAATGAAGTTCGTTGCCCATTGGGCCATTCATCTCATTCCTGTTACTTATTAAAAAAAAAGACAGAATACAATCATTATATATCCTTTTTATTTCTTTATTTTAAAAGATATTTTAAACTTTGTGTCATGTATCTTTTCCTATTTTTTTACATGCTAGCAAAAAGCAATAAAAAGAATGATGACATTTCCTTCTGATTTCTTATATGTTAGCAAACAGCAATAAAAAAGAATGGTCGCATTTACTTCTGATTTCTGTATTTATATAAAGATATTATAACATAAATGGGAATAAAATGTCATGTGTAAAAAAGTCATAGTAAAATAACATAAATTTTTTCTCTAAGAATATGAAAAAATCTTTCTAAATTGTGTCACTTCATCATGCTTTTATAATAAAACTATATTTTATGCCTGGTTTCATTATAAATTTATTATTTCACATTTTTCATTGTTTTGAATTTTTATTTTTTATTTTATCATGTTCATATTGTTAAACAATATTTTATGTTTGGTTTATAAGTATAAATTCATTATCTCAAGTAGTTTTTTTTAATTAATTATTTTTTTTTTATGTATGAATTGTTTTATCAAGCTTTGGATGCATTATAAATTTCAATTAAAAAAAACTACAGGATTAAAATATTTTGTTATTTAATGTGTATACTGTATTTTTTTAAGGTTAAAAATTCTACTAAGATAAATCACAAGCTTCCAATAAACTAAACATCTGTAATTTGATCCAAGAGTATAACTCATTTATTTAAAAAAATAAAATTTTAGTTTTTATAACAGGAATACAGCAATCTAAATAATAAACTTCTTACTATGAATTTTGCCGAACAATCAATTTATTACTATTAATAAAAATGGAATAATTTAATATTCTGATTAATCTTAACTTCATAATTGTTTGAATTTTTTTAAATGTATACGATAAAAATACATTTTGTATTTATTATAAAAAAGGAAATATTCGGTAGATTTTATCCATCAAGAACATTATTTTTTCAATTAATAAAATGAAAAAAATTACAAACTGATTGCTTTATTTAAATGGTAGGAATAAATTTAAAGCATATATTTAACTTCGTTACAATTCTCTTGTAAAGTGTCAGAATTGAACTACACAAAATTTAGAATTTGCCAAGATAAATGATTAGAAAATAAGAAAAATATTGCTTTTAATAATTAAAATTTTTAATTTTTTGATAAAATGTGTCTAACATTTAGTTTGAAATATGTATTTTGTTGCATTTATGTCCCCAAAACATTCTTATAAATTTTTTGATAAATTATCAATTTTAATGTAGGAAATGTCTGCCAAGATAAATTATGAGTTGAGAAATAAGTAAAAATATGAATCTAATTACAAACTTTTCATAATCAAAATTAAAACAATTCAATAGAAAATTAATTCATTCCAAAATGCTGTTCATAGTTTTATAGATCAGCGATTAAGTAGTCATTATTGTGTGTGTGTGTGAATTTCATTCTATATTTCTCTCTACCCCAAACGGTTTCTATGTGGCTTATTCCATCATTTGCACTTTCAAGTTTTTTACGTAATTTACACATAAAAACATCAACTATTTTGTTGTCTGAAGGTTCGTCCAAGCCAATGTAAAGATGGTTTAAAAACATTTCTTTTGTCAACACTGCTCCTTAATGCAAAGCCAGCAATTTTATCGTGGAATATTCTTTGTTAGTAAGGTGAACTGTTTTGTTTCTTGATTCCTTTTATATATTTTACCAAAGCTGTCAAAAAGTTTCTCTGTACCACCTATTACTTTCTCTACATCTTCACCAGAAAGCTTTTTAAATGAATCTTCAAGATTTGTAGACTGAGCACTAACTTCTTCAAACTCATTATTCATTTGAGATTGAGAAGATGCTGCTGCCTTAAATTTTTGTTTTACTCCACCTGTCTGCTCTTCATGCAATCTAAATGATTTATTGTCTAAGTCTCCTTCAGTACTAATGTGAAACAGGTATTCCTCTATATCAGAGACACCGAGTTTTTTGCTATTTCTTTAAGTTCATCATCACTATAATAGTATTTATCTCTAGGATTTCCATCACATGTAACTTCATCATTTGCAAAAACTCTAAGGGCTATTTGTTTTTTCCATCTTTTTCAAAAGAAAAGCATAGCTTCATGACGTCAGATACAACTTCTACCTTTCCATCACTACCCTGCTTATTATGCTTATGGAATTTATTCAGTGTGCTTAACATATACCTTATTGATACTAAGTTTTTCCATCAGTCCACTATCAGGAAGTGTTAAAACTGAACCCAATACACCATGAATAAAAAACTCTTTTTTAGATGTTGAACCAATATTTGGAGTTTCATATAGCAATGAACTAAATTTTTCAGCAAACCCTATAGATTCTTTTAAATCCATCGGTAAAACTGGATTACCTTTAACATTACCTGGATTAATTGGTTCAGTGAGCAATAATTCTATTAATTCAGCAATGTGTTTCATCTTAGCTGCTGCTTTTTGCATTTTTTCATCTGTTTTTTCATACTATGTGCTACTTCTTTAAATTCTATACTACAAAGTCTCTTAGGTGGACTACTTTCACCTACTTCCATACTTTTTCTTTTATCGTATCCACAAATAATGTCATCTAATAGTTGAAAGAATTTATTCCATTTATCTTTATTCCTTTCAAACTCCTCTTTTAAACAGCACCATATTATACGTTCTTTGAATTCCTCTTTAAACTTTATCATTTTATTCCTGAATGATATACACTCTCAAATAAAGAATTTAAGTAAATCCCACTTATCACCATAATTCAAATCTTAGCAAATATCTTGCCCCCTTTCACAAAAAATAAGCTTCTTTTTTTCTGTAGGGATTGCATCTTTCATGATCAATTTGATATTTTTTTCGTCTTTAATCTTAAATAGTTTTGATAGTAGAAACCCACTAGCACATTCATCTATCACATATTTTTTATGAATATTAGGACTTTGCTGCCAGAATTCCCCCAAAAGTTTTTTATAATTGCAATCCTTATAGCCATCTATTACCTTGTTGATGATTATTCTCAATAGACAATCATAATCCTCCTCAGAGAGAAAACCCCACATACGATTTGCCGTTTCCATAAAGAGACTTTGCCAAGGCCAATCTAGTAAACATTTTAACACCTTATAAGGGTAGCTTTTAAACACTTCTATTTGTTTGCTCTTCGCCCATTTGCGAGAGTAAAAAACAAAAAACACCAGCATAGTGTTCTTTAGGAAGGTCAGTATGGTTGCGAGCAGAGTCACAACATCTATTTACTACATATCCTGCAGATCTTACCAAGGACTCTTTTCTCTCTTTAGGTGTTAGTTTTTGCAAAAAATACTCAGTTGCTGCTTTATTGCGCCAACTGCTGCATATTCAAATGCATATTGATAAGGAGAACACTTACTTTGCCATCTTCTTTCAATCATATTATCCATCTTTGCTACTTCTCCCTTTATATCATATGTCCAAAGAACCACTAATTCCTGCTGCCTAACTTTTCTTGGATCTTCTTCGTTATATAAAGATTTTCTGCGATTTCCATAGTTTTGGAATATCATCCTCTAAGCAGTAAATACATGCTAATTTGCAGCGTCTGGTAACATCTAAATTCTCGTTTTTGATTAATGCTTCTGCTGTTTTCTTTTTATCTACTGTCCCTTGTGGTGTCCAACAAAGCTCATTTGGTAGATCTATACCAAGGTAGCAGTTTCCATCATGATATTCCATCCATTTTAATATTTGTAAGCCTACTGGTTTAATAAAACCTAATATTTCCTCTTTTAAAGGTTCTGGTTGTGGAAGATGAGGTACTTTTTTTACTATTTTGTCTTCTGTCTCCTGACATTTTTCTCTTCTTCCACTACCAAGTAATGGAAAATAGAATTTTGCTATTAAAGGCCTAATATCATCTTGATTCCACAATGTGGTAGCTATCTTAACTAGAGCTATATTCTTAAGCAATGACGTTAATTCATTATTTACCCCCTACTGAAATACTTAGTATACCCATATCTATTACTAACGCAAAAAAATAAAGGAAAGCATATATTTTATTCTATTGTGGTATCTTGAATCACACACACTTAAACAAGAAAAAGATTTCCTTGTAGATTTGCTTACACTAACTTTTATTCAAATTTTAAGAGGTATTATAGATGTTTTCTAAATAAAGCTATAGAAAACTCCATATCTGATTACAAATAACGCTATAAAACCTTTTAAAACACTTTAAATGGCCATTGTGTTTCTATAAGCATGTCTGCAAACGAGCTAAGTTATTGGTTAATTTGGCTTTAGTTTTTCGACTTCGTCAACAGATTATCCTGTTACTTTAGCAATGGTAGTGGTGTTCATACCTTCAGCAAGCATTGCCTTTGCCACTTCAATCATTCCTTCGATTTTTTTCTTCAATACTACTTTGTATGATGCAGGAAAAATTGTCATCCTCGCATTTCTTATCTTGTTCATATATAGCCCATTCTTTCTTGGTCCAATTATATCCAACCAACTCATTATAAGCCCTGCTAATAATAACCTCATCGCTCCCAACTATTTTTTGTAGATCCTCTTCACTAGTCTCACTTGCATTCTTAAAAAAGTAACACTATTTTTCAAATATATTTTCTAATTGATCCTCTTTTGTTTTTGTAAACTTTGGCAATTCAATAAAGACATTTAAAATCTTTTAAGTAATGTCTATAGGTTTTTATATTAAGTATGTGATGAGTGGAAATATGTTCAGAATCCTCAGGAAAAAGAACGAAGTCAGTGATAGCAATGAAGATAACTTCTTTTAGGTCGAGCAAGGGAAATTACTTTGCTTGGTCAGAATGTCAATGCTAATCATGGAGAGTGTGAGGGAGAAGTGTGGGATTTAGGAAAATTATTTAGTCACATTGCTAAGATTGAAAAGCTAGAAAGAATCCGCTACACAACTTCTCATCCGAGAGATATGCACGAATCTCTCTACTTAGTGCATGCGGAAGAGCCAAAACTCATGCCGTTTGTTCACCTACCTGTGCAGTCAGGTTCGAATAAAATATTGCATGCAATGAATAGGAAACACACTGCAGAGGAGTATTTGGAAATAATAGACAGATTGCACAAATTGAAGCCTGAAATTGAATTTTCTTCTGATTTTATCGTTGGTTTTCCTGGAGAAACTGAAAAAGATTTTGAAGAAACTATGAAATTAGTAGAATAAGTAAAATATACTCAGGCTTATAGTTTTAAACGTAGCCAAAGCCAGGGATGTAGTTGAAAAAGTGTAAAGTTAAAACAGTAGCTATGGAATCAACAGGAGTATACTGGATTCCTTTATTTCAAATACTTGAGTCATATAAATTCGAGGTAAGATTAGTAAATGCACGGCATGTAAAGAATGTACCTGGTAGGAAGTCTGATGTTCAAGATTGCCAATGGCTCCAACAACTGCATAGCTACGGACAGCTTCATGGATCGTTTAGGCCAGATAATCAGATGTGTGTATTGTGCAGTTACGTGCGGCAGCACAGAAATCTCACTGAAAATGCATCTACACATATTCTACGTATGCAGAAGACATTAATTCAAATGAATATACAATTACACAATGTTATTAGTCATATTACTGGGATAACTGTTATGAAAATCATTGAAGCTATAATTGAAGGAGAAAGAGATTCTAAAAAATTAGCAGAATTCAGGGACGTGCAAATGAAAAATGATCAGTCTACTATTGCAAAAGCGTTAGCTGGTGACTATAGAGAAGATCACTTATTCACGCTAAAGCAAGAATTTGAACTATATAATATTTATCAAGAAAAAATAGCAGAATTTGATAGAAATATTGAAGCTTATTATAAAACGTTTGAAACAAAGTTTTGTGAAATCAAACAGCTAAGTAAGCAAAAGAATAAAAATAGCAAAAGTAAGCCAAACTTTGCTTTGTATACCCCAGTTATGGATTAGAAAATAAATAAAAGTAGAATTAATAAAGAGGGAAATAGGGTAAACTCAAGTATTTTAGCAATAATTTAAGAGGTTAAAGGTTTCAAACTATTAATGTTTCCTCAAAGGTCTTTTTTTTAATTAAGATTTTAGGTTAAAAGGAAAGACTATTAATCATTTATTTAAATATAGATGATTTTACTAACATTATAAGAGTGCATTTTTATGCCTCAAGCATAACACTTTGAGTAAAATTAACTTTTTATCATTTTGGCTTTCAATAGTTATTACTCTTTCTCCCTGATATACAATAGAACTTAAATTTTTCAAAGATTCAGTAAGTTTAGTGTATTTACATGGTATTTCAAATTATATTCATTCTTAAAGAATTTTAAACAACCAGAACAAACAAAATCATTCTCAGCCACATTTAGATCAGTTGTGCAGTCAACCATTTTCACAACAGAATCAGAATTCTCATACTAAACAGAATTACAATTCTCACATATTTGTAGTCAAATTATTTTTGGATTGGGAACTCAGTTATGGTGTTAATTTACTCTACAAGAGCATCTTTCAAGGCCTTAACTTTCCCATCTGTTTAACAAGAGATTTGTAATTTTAAGTTTCAACCCTAAGTTTAGCACCTTGTATTGGAATTTAAGAAACAATTGGATATCACCATTGACAGGACCATTTTCAATAATAATCGTTTGAAAGTTTCAAAATTCGTCATCTAAAGTACTCAAGTCATGGTTATCAGCTATGTATTAATAGCATGTAGTGTAGCCAAAATCAAGGTAAAAATGTATGAGGTGAGTGATATTTTGTTTGTAAACTTAGCAGAAAGCTTATCATAATTAATCTCAATATTAGCAGTATTTTGTGTGATTGATACCAACACTTAACAATGTTAGGTATTGGGAAGGTGGAAGGCATTCATTCTCCCCAGAAGGATTTATGAAATGAAAAAGCATCAGAGTTGATTTTTTGAAAAGGAAGGAGCTTTAATTTTTGAAAATGCTAAGAGAGAAATTTTACTGATAGGGCAAAATTAGTAAAATTATAAATATTTAAGTTTATTCCTTAAAAAGTTTTAATTATTATATTGTGCGAAAATACAGGATTCTGTTTTTTCCCTATCTTGCAATGCAGTTTAATTTTACTTCTAATATAATCTGTTTTGCATTTCAAATTACAACATTGTATAAATATGGCAAATAAAATTTTAAAATCAAATTTATCAAAAACCAGAAACAAGAGTTTTATTTTAGCTGTGTTCCAGTTTCTACTATTTTACTGTGTACAATGATTTATTTTTTACAGTTTTTATTTATTTATTTATTTTTGAGGTCTGTTTTAAGAAATATGGATCAGTGATGACATTTAATTTTCTGCTTGAAAAATGAATTTATTTTGAGCAGATTTCTGAGTGTAAGGTAATTACTAAATTGTAAGGATACAGGTGCAAATGTTTAATTAATTTGAAAAATCTGAAGTCAACTTAAGTAATGCATAGAATTTATTGAAGATACTTGTAGGAAAAGGAAAATTGTTATTTTGTCAGAAGAAAAGACATGAAATAAAATTTTTTGTGAAGTCAGATGAAAATAAGATCAATAAAAAGATGAATTCATACGTAAAATTAAAGTTCCTGTAGTTAAAAACTACTAAAATTAAATTTTTATTTGATGTGAATATAAAAAATTGGCTAGGTTTTTGAGAGTCAATTTTTGTAAATAGATGACAATATGAATTTCGATGACCATGGTAAATTCCAGAAGACAATGCAAAAAGAATGGTGTGGTAATGAATTAGTAGTTAGTTTCTCTTCAAAAAGAGAAATTTATACAAAAGCTTTAAGACAATTACAATCAAGATGTCATGAAGAATTGTCAATTCAACTATATGTTTAAGGCTTACTGTCAACCATTTTGAAGAAGCTAAGGGAAATTTCTTTAATGAAGTTGTATGATTAACTTGAGGACAAAAATAAAGGGCGATATTAGTTTCTATTGTTGAGTCATGCTTGATAATTACTTAAGGCATAAGAAAAATATTATAAAATTTCAAGATCGTAAGAGCAGCTTTTATTCTCAGGTCCACAGAGAAGCAAACTTGTTGACATCACAGTCCGCTCTTGAGATGCGAATGAAGAGAATTAAAAAACACGTACAAATAACATTTAAAGTAAAAAGAGAGTGAACAAGCAGTTCCTTCATTTCACATTTGTTTGATTATGAAATATTTGAGTTCAAAGGATCTCCTTTCTTAATTCAATTACATTTTGGCTCTTGATGATATCATTACTAACAGCGAGGCTGTAGTAAAAACTTATTAAGAGTAATTCAATATAGTCAAGAATAATGAGAATATTGAGGTTTTTATGCATAAGGACATTATCAACACACCAAGACATTTATAAAATTTTTGTATTTTTTTAATAATTATTACTGAATTTAA
>JAPDSC010119409.1:0-21291 GCA_026290005.1 Latrodectus geometricus
TGTTTTTAAATGTGAGCTGGAATTAATACATAATTTCTTCGTTTATTTAATAATAAAGGCCGCTATCTTTCGATCAAATTAATCTGAATTTTTTGCCAGAATGATTCGCTTCTTTGAATTGATTGAGTAAGGGAGAGAAAATAAAGTATGTCAAAAAATAATCCTAAGATATTAAGGAAATGTGAAGTTGATTTTGATTGTAAATTTTTTTTAATACATACATGTTGGCTCCAAAATTATTTTTAAAAAATGTATAACGCTCTATTAATTCCCTTATGGTCTAGGACCTATCATTTAGATCAAAATAATATAAGATTTTTCCTTTGTATAGAGTTAATTGAAAACTTCCCGTTCTCACCAAATTAAATTATTCTAAATTTGGAACCCCCTCAAAGTAATTCCTTAATCAAAAGACGGATTTTCTAAAGCATATATACATAACCACTTTTTTTCTTAAATCTCTCAGCTCCTTTTTTATATGGGAACAACTTGTTTTCTATTTTATTTAAAGTAGAATATTAATATATCAAAAGTACAATTTAACAAGAGTTGTCTTTATTATATTTTGATAACAATAACGAATAACAAAGTTAACATTAACTACACGTAAAAAAATAATGTGAATATATTTAACTCAAAATGTAATTCAAAATTTAACTTTTGCATTAATTTAAAATGCTAAAAACTGTTGAATAAGGAGAAGTGGGAGTGGCATTTTTACTTTCTGCAATCACAACTATCGTGATGGATGCATGGGAGTTTTTCGAGTTTCCTCCCTTGTGACATGCGATACAGCCACCTGTTTATGACAAGTCCTCCCAGAAGGCAAATATGCATAGGTATACAAAAAACATAATACAACTTTCAAATACCAAGCTACCTACTAATGCGAAGTCAAATGATTTTAATTGTGACAGTCTAGTTTGAAAATAGCTTCATTCTTATGTGTGCAATCATTGACTACATTCAAGATTATAATATTATTATTTTTCTGATAAATTATTTAATTATAATTAAATTTAATTACTAATTAATTGACAGCAAAATGATTCCATTATAAAACAAATTACGATAATTTTATTGTTAATAATATTAAAATGTAAAAGAAATTCATTACATCTTTTATTTTTCTTTTTTGGAGATCTTTGCACATTTCTTCATTTAAACAATATTTCTAGGAAAATATTTTCAAGATGTTATTTCTTTTAGCAATTACAAATAAAAATAATAACAGACAATCATTATTCGATTTACCTTTGATTACACATGATTTATTCATAATTTTTAAGAAAGTTTATATTAAACTGATCACATTCTAATTTGATTTAAGAAATAAAACAACTGTTATTGGGTAAAGCAATATATATCATACGATATCTGAATAGCAACACAAGCGTCCTTTTTTAATCAGACAGATTTTGTGACATCACATTGTTGATATCCTAACAACAGAAAACTATTATAAAGCATTTAATGTGTCAAATTCACATATCACAGGGCAAGGAACTCAGAAAAATACGAAATAATTATCTATTTTTTCAGATCTGCATGAAAAAAAAAAAAAAAAAAAAAAAAAAAACAGAAACGTAATTCTTGTCTTCTATTGTCCAGTAATGGGTAGGATCAAATGGAAGACCTTCCACTTCGAAAAGAGAAATGCTAGCTCTAGGTCTTGGTGAATCTATGTTAGGAAAATTTTAAGCAGCATAGTGGATAACCTAACAGCCGAAGTCTGTTATAGAGTCTTGTATATAGTATTGCCTTCCCCCGGGAAGTATTTTCATAGATAGAAGATTATATACACATGTCGCAAGATAGGAAACTCTCAAGCACCCAACCCGATAGATGTGCATCCAGAAAGCAGAAACGTAATATCCATATTTTACTGCTCAGTAAAGCTGGAATCGAACCTGAGACCTACTATTCAGAGCAATATGATCCCACTATTAAGGCACAGAGAATATATTAACAGTCCTATATCATGTGTTTATAAAACCTATTTCCAACTTTAGACGAATTATGATGAGACTAAAATCACGCAGCTATTGTCAATCTAAATAAATTGATAATAGCTATGTCAACTTTTTATATTATAACATCCACCATGTGTTGCTTATTGAAAAAGAATCGCTAGAGAAACATGGAAAGGTTTCATGTGCATTCCGATCGATATTATTCTTAGCATCCTGTCTTCTAGAAATGATTGCTAGCAGAGAAACCTTGAAAACTCCCATTATGAAAGATGCTTCATTCATAAGCAAAATGACATCCATCATGTGTTTCCTTCTAGAAAGAACTGCAATGAGGAAATCGAGAAAGATTTCACAAATTATCTGATAGATTATCATCCATAGGCAGAATGAGATCTATAGTGTATTGCCTATTAGAAAGCATTGTAATAAAAGAACCTGCAAAACTTTCATGCATAATCTAATATATATGTCTATCAATACTGAATTCAAGATCTATGAATCCCATTGTTCCACAAGGACTGTTGAAAGCATTTAATATTCGAATAACTCCAGAAATCGAATATACAATTTATCATATTGATGAGAAAATGGTGACTGATGATGAGAGCTATGATATTCACTTAAGCAATTCACGATTCTGAATCCTCATTAAGTTTTCAAGTTCTGAAAATTAATATTTGTTTGCAAAAAATATAATGGCAACATGATAAAACAAATTTTGATTCGAATTCTAGTGACTTCCAACATATAACAGAACATTCACATGATTATAAATTACAAGAGTTGCTACAATGAATTGAATATTGCTATTTTCTTTCAAATAATGGAAAATTTAAATATCATTCTATAATTTATTAAAAGAATGGGAAACAAAAAGGAGTAAATTTTCATGTATTTTTTTGCAAATTGAATACTTTTTAGTCATTTTATCTCTAAACAAAAATAACTTTGCAAATTATTATTACTCTTGATAATAATATTATCAATCAAGTTATTGTTAAAAGCAGACTTATATTCTGATTGTAGATATGTTTATTTAAAAGTAGCTGTTCACAACTTTCCCGAATTTAAATAAGAACTTAAAATCTAAAAGGTTTCAGATACTACGAATTTTTCGAATTCTACACGAAAGGGTAGTCAAAGTGTAGAATCACATTCCCATTTAACATTAACAGTTGATATAGAATGAAAATGAATATAGAATAAGTTTGATTACAAAGTTAAATAATTTTGGAAGAGAAATATTATCAATAATAAAGCATTCTTTGCCCAAATAACTTCCACTTACTAATAACAGAAATTTCGAAACTGATACAGAGTTAGTTTTGAAAAGTTTTAGAAAAATGAAGCCGTCTAGATAAATAACGAATATAAATTTTAATAATAAAATATTTAATTCTATTATTTACTTATAAATGATTTCATAAATAAATAAACATTTATCATAAAATAATACTAATATATTTAACTAATATTGTAACTGGTCATTATACTTTAAATAAAAAGATTATTTATAGAATTATTTTTTTAGAAACTTACCGTTAATAAAAAGGATTATTTTACTATTCATTTGAACAATTTCAGCGAATTTTAGTATATCATTGTTATTTACGAGATAATGGGTTTCAAGATATTTAATTAAGAGTTAGAACTAAATGAAAAACAAATCGAAATCGAATTACCTAAACGTGAAATTAGAAGATTCCTGAATTATAATACCCCCATCTTTATCATTCCGAAAAATTCCTTTAATCTTGTCAAACCTATATTTAAATGCAGTCTTTCTTCGCTGACATTTTTATTACAAATATTTTCGAAAGGAATGACAATTATCGACAATATTGACGGAAAAAAATTCATCAACGTCACAGAGGATACTTCGACATTAAGTCAATTTTGTGTTATTAATCACCTCAATATATTTTAAACACTGTATGAGGCATGTAAATAACACTTTTCAGGGATCATTCATCATCAAGTCCAAAAAAGACAAGTCATTCATCAAAATGATGAATGTGATTTGATTTACTGATGCACCTTTGGACTTAATCATCAATGATGAATCTTGTTCATCATTTTTTAAATGAAATACCATTTAATTTTTTTACCAACTTAATAGCTTAGTTTTTTTTATGTGCGTGTTCCATTATTATACATAATGGCCTTCATGCATTAAAAATTGCTTTTATTATTTATTATGTAGAAACAACGAATATATGAATTAACGGCTGAAACAGTAGAAAACAGTACGATTCATGTTTTTAATTCTATTTTCATTGTTCTAAAATTTCAAGTAAATCTATAAGAAATAAATATTATGGTTCACATTTGTGATTAGTTTTACTTAGATATTTTTCATTAATAATAGTATTGCTGATAATAAAGCATTCAGCTGTTAAATAATTTGTAAGTTAGAAGGTCACTTCAGGGCTGCCATTTAATTATGTTCTTTTATACCTTTATCTATTATATTAACAATAAGAGTACAAATCACCACAAAAATAATCTCTGTAATTTTCAGGATATATTTTTTTCATTAATTAAAATAAATATAATGTGGATGTTTGTTGAAGTAATTCTATTCATTTTTTTATTTTACACAGAAGATAACGATAAAAATAATATAATTTTAAATTAAAATTTTTGCTTAAATAGATTAGTTATTTACATAAAATAGTTAAACAATGCCACATTGGTCCTTGAAGAATATTTTGTGTCCCTATAAACCAAGATATTTGCTAATATTCTGACATCAGCAAATAGCTTGGGATATAAAATTTTTGTGTAACACCCATAGCTTTTTATTTCAAAGAAGAGTTTTTCGTCAATAATGTATTGTATTCATGTGTCGCTCAAGTAAATTCTGTACGACAGACATGTATACAGAAAGTAAAAACGCTATATCCATTTACCATTACTGAGCAATTGTTATGATCGAAACTGGAACCATTCATTAGACGTTAGATAACAATATATTAGTTTATAATTCGTATAAAGTATTCAACTACTTTTCACAAAGTTGCTTAAAAAATCATATTACAACAAGTATTTAAAATAAAGTAAAAATGCATCATCATAAAATAATTATAGGAGAAAAGATATTTAATACGGAAAATATAGAATAAAAAATTTTCAGATTTGAATATTAAATTAAAAAATATTTAATTCAATGCAAACTAATGCGATATGCTTATTTTTGTGCGTTAATTCCCATCTTATGGATCTTAATTCAAATTTGAGGTTAAAGACATAAGAATCGATCCCTATTAGAATTCGCTTTATATTTTCTTCATATTAGGATAATATATTAAATAACATACTTATGAGACAACAATGTTCAAAATATATTAATATAATTTTTTTATAAAATTTTTTTAATTTATTCTGTTTATTAAAAATAAACTTCATATGAGTACCTTCTGTCGTAATATTAAATCCTTTTCCAGCTTTTTCTATAAAAATCAATACAAACGAAAATGTCTATCTCTCATTCAATATAAGGAATTTAAGGAATGTTTCAATTAAGACATTTCCCAGCATCAAGTAACTTTTTGAGATGATTATCTCTTCGCAGAGTGCAATTAAAATCCTGTTGAAACAGCATGGACATTCGGTTGTTGATCCCGAATGCAACAGGAGGAAAATGCAAGACTTTTCTCGCTTTCTTTCAAGTGATTCGTAAACACTCATTAATTAAAAGAAGAAAAAAAGAAAAAGAAAAATGCCCTAAAAGAAATTGATTGCACAAAGATTGCAGATGTATTGAGCAATGATTGGACAAGACATTTCTGATGAAAAAGAAATGTTCCATTTCTATATCGAAATTCCTATAAAGATTTCATATCACTCGAATCTTGATAAAAATCTAAGGTATGTCAGTTGACAGATTTTTCATATAGTTAAGAAAATGTAAATGATATGATTTTTAACAATTCTTAAGTTTATTTTCAAGAGAAAATATTACAAAAAAAGATAACCGTGTAAAGAATACAGGCTCAATTTTTAGATTTATTACTCCGCATCAGCTGTATGGATATTTGATAAAATTCTTTATCAATATCGATTTCCGTGTCAGGAAACATGGGAAAAGTAACAAAACAGGAATTAAATGCTATTATGCTTTTTATGTAAATATAGGGTATGAAAACAATTAAAAAAGAATTTGATGTTTATTAAGCATAACAATATATCTGTTAAAGTGAAAAAATATTTACTTTCTACTATTACTATTAGTAATGCTAATCGAATTTTATTCCGTACATCCAAGGCAATGTATTACTGACACACTTAACTAACGGTTCATAAAATTAAAATGGATGTATAGAAACATATTTTGTTAATATAGAGGAAGTTATTGATGAAAAGCATAATATAAACTATTCACTCTGTTATAGTCTTAATTCAACAAATGTGCCAGAATGAATTATATTTCCGGGTGATTCAATTAGGTTGGGGAAAAAGTTATCCATTATTTTTTGGGTAGACGTCTGTAGTGATCGCTATCTCGTGAGGTATCTATCAAACAATTTCAAATTTATGCTCATTTTAAAGGTGACATTTGACACTAAAATATTTTCTTGCGGTTTTTTGTTTGATTAATTCAGTTATGAGTACAAGGTTTTAAAAATGGAAGACAGCAAACAGAAAATTCGATACATTTTAGTTTTTCTTTTATAATGGCGAAAACGCTAACCAAGTAGCTAAAATCGTGAAAGGTGTTTATCGTCCTATATATGACTGTAACAACCAGTTACGCACAATTTTGGTTTCGTCGATTCCGTTTGGGTATTTGGATGCTAAAGATGCACCTCGCATGGATACAACATCGTCGAGAATGTCTATAAAATATCAAAAATTATCAAACTTGACAGCATGTCAGCAGTCGTAGCTTCGCACAAGACCTAAAAATCTACATGAAAACTGTTTTAAACCTTTTTACAAAGCGAATCTGAAAGAAGTTACAAAAAGTTCACGTAAAAATAATGGATTTCTTTTTCCCCGATCTAATATTTTATTTTTATTTAAAAGATAACAAAAATACTTGAATTTTTGTTTTCTATAAGAATTGCATTCTGTTGGTGAACTTATTATTTTGTTGAGTGTTTTGAGATTTACATATAACATGAAAATTTAAATTAATGTTAATATATTTATTCTTAGGATAGTACTTAAGATTAACTAAAATTATTAGTAAATATATATAGCACTCAAAATGCTATCTACTATAAAAATATTATTGTGATATTAACAAAGAAATATATGGTAATAAGTATATGGAAAGAAAAACTATTAAGAATATATTTCAAACAAAGACTAATCTTCTAATATCTTATTTATTTCTGATAGTTTCGTATTCTTTCTTAAACTTTAAGTTAGTAATGTAATTAAATTTTTATGAATTTTCTTAATAATGAAATGTTATAAATATCAGAAGTACTCAAGTTTAGTTAACTAAAAAGATCATAGAGATCAAAATGTCCGATAATCTGTGAGTAGTTTTTACTACTTTTAATTAATATAAAATTACAAAAAAAATTTACAAAATTTGATTCCGAACTAATTTTTTTTAAAACTGAAAAAATCTTTTAAAGTAATTCTCACATTTCTCTTTGTATTGTCTTTATGTATAGAGTAATTAAATCTGCAAAAGCTTTTCGTTATCCAGAATTTATTAATAGAATAAGAACGAAACATATATTATTATATTATAATATATGCTTCGTATATATTATAATATGTAATAATATATGCTTTGTTCTAATATAATAATATATGTTTGTATATTATAATATAATAATATATACGAAGCATTATATACATTTTAACAACATATCTAAATCATCAAGTTCGAATTATGAAAAAGATCAGACAGAACTTTTTTAATAGCTAATTTTATTTTACCAATTTTTTCACTTTCATATAAGTATACATATTGAGATATTTATGTAAAACGCTATCAACAGTTATCTGTTAAACCAGATTAATTTTGAGGAATTTTTTGGAGTTTTTGTGTCATAGTAGACATTGTAGTTTTCTGTAGACTACTAAGAATTGTAACTAAGAATTGACTACTGTAAGACTGCATAATAATTGACATGCGTAACTTTTTTTTTATTTGAAATAAGATTTGTGATGATTGGTACTCTCTAGGTTCAAATTATTTTTATAGAACATTTTGGTTGTTCTTTTGAAAAATCTCATCCTTAAACAGCCCACAAAGCCTTGAGCTGTTGTCTCAGTAGAGACACGAGTTCTAATACATAATTATCCCATTCGAATTTTTCAAAAAATTTATGAATTTCTGAATTATTACTGAAATTAGGAATTTCTTCTAAATTTTTTGCTTTCTATATCTACAAAGTTATAATGGAGAAAGTTGCTGTTTATTTCAATAGGTTTTATAGGAATATGTGGATAATTGTATTTTACGGTTATAGGAAAAAAAGGTGGGTAAGAAATTTTTATATTTCATACTTCGATGTAAAAATTTACATACGTAATATTATAATAATCTCTATTATTTATTTTTTATTTATTATTATTTTTTACTATCCGAAGTCATAAAATAAAACGATTTGAATCAGTTAACTTTATTATATTATTTCTTAACCAAGATTTTTGAGATTTTTTTCTTTCGAACTAGACAAAATTTCAAATTTACGAATTTTGAATGACAGATATCTTTGTATATTATGACATTTTTTTTGGTTTCTAGCCAACAATTAAGAATCATAATTTAAATACAGGAAAAACACTGCTTTAATCTGTCTGCTTATTTTGTTTTATATTACTACCAGAATTAAATTTATCTTATGGCACTAAAATTATAACATCTTTTAGTACTTCATCAAAATGTGCTATCAAATATTACATGAAAAAGTAATAATTTATGTCTAAGCATTAACTTACACCTACTTGAAAAGCTTACAATGTAGAAAGATTAAGTTTATGTATTTACTTTTGAAGGACAAAAGCTCCTCTTTAGAAAAAAACTTTCTTTTACTTCATTTTTTTTAAAAGATTTATTCACATTTAAAGCCAATGTGAATAAATCTAAAATCTGAAAATCGAAAAATATAACTTCTGAGAAATACTCTATACTTATCTCGGGACTTAGATATAATAAATAAAGATCTCGACAAAGAGAGTAGCAAACATCTGCCTACATAGGCCAGGCAACTGTTCTTGGATTTCGAATTTCAAAATGAAATTTAAAAACTAAAATTACATTTTATTTAAATTAAATTACAAATATATAAAACTCGCTTTTGCTCAATCAGAAACGACATGAATGTTCAATTCGAGCCCTTAAAGGTTCTAAAATCATATATTTAGAATCGTTCGAAACCTTATATAGGAATATATGTAGTTTTTTAATCCTTTACTCTTAGTCTTAAAATGCTTTAGAGTCTTGACTATTTGTAATCTTTTGAATCATTCACATTGAAGTAATTAGATAAAAAGAACATTATATTAATATAATATAAAATGTTACTTAATTAAAACGTTTGCCGAATAGAAAATAAAAATAAAATAGATTTTTTAAAAAAAATACATTATGCTATATTACAATGCCGCAAAATAAATTTAAATTAGTTGAAAGCTTTTTATTTAACTAACGAAAGGATTTTATTTAGAGAAAAATATTATTAGAGATACAAAACAAAATTATTTTATTACTTTCCTTACTAACGCATAATAACTACGTGGTAATTTTCAAAATTTTTCGAGAAAAAACTGTTGTCAGCTACCAATGAAGTAAAAATAATAACTAGAATAAAATACTTACATAATAATTCACCGAAATTTTGTTCAAAATATTCTGATTATTAAAAAATAATACTTGCTAATTATATAACTGATCATTTTAAACATTAATGTAATTAATTTAAACAGCCTTTGACAAATCTTACTTTAACTAAAACCAGAAATGTTTTATTTTAAAATGCACATTTTGGTTTCTGAGTTATCAGGAAAAATTATTTCTGATGAAATTTTGAAATTAGACATTTGTCATTTCTTTTTCATTTGAAATTCCATTCCAATTTAATCCATCCAACAAGATTGGAAAATTCCACCCAATCTTCTGACGATTTACAATATTGGAATTGAAAAAAAAAATTTACAGTATTTGAATTTCAAAACTTTAAACATTCTTAGATTAACGAATTTTTAATTACTATATATGAAAAGTGATTTTCTTTTGTGTATATTAATATATTTGTTATTGAAAAATTTGTTACTCGCGATGGTTTTACTTCATTTAAAAATTATTATTAATAAGTTTATAAACATTATAAATATTAAATAGTTCACGTTGTCATGTTCTGCCAAAATAAATAAAAAAGTACAATCTAACTATTCTTGAATAATTTTACGGACACTATCTATTTATTCATGACTTTTTCTATAGCAAATATTCCTCTTCAAACCCGTACATGTCAATTTCTGACAATAAAGTAAACAGTGCTATTAGCAAAAATAATAGATAAAATATATAATAATAAGTAATGTATAAATAAGGGGACATTATATGAAAATAACCTTTTTTTATATAATGAATAAAATTTTTATGTATAAATAGGAAAAAAGATGATTTTTCTTATTTGAAAATTTTGTGCCTTAAATTAAAAATAAAAATTTTTTAAATATTATATTGAATTAGTAAAAATGTGTTTTTTGTTAAGGCTATATACTTTTGTAATCAGGATTTATTAATATGGTAAAAGTAATGCAATATATTTTTGACTCTACGAAGACTTTTGTTAAAATTTTCGAATAAAGTGAGGGGTTTCGTTTTTTCAAAATTGTTATTTAAAAAGGGAAGATAATACTTATGTAGAAATAAACTGTTTACGGAAATTGTGTGCTGATATCATTTCTTTGACAACAATTTAAAAGATTAATTATAAAACTTATTGATTCCGGATTTTTTATTTATGATGACAATAATGTTTTTTTAAAATATTATGTTAAAAAAACTCAACTTAAATTTTTTTTAAAAAAGCAAGATAGAATCTTTTAAAAATGATATTTTAATCACAAAAATATTCAAAGAAAAATTTATTTTATTATAAAATATAAAAAACAAATCTATTCCTGTAAGCAATATTTTAATGAATTATCGATACGATAAAAATTAATGATTCTCGTTCGTATGAGGTAATCTATTATACACAAATAAAAAACGCCATGCATATGTGTCGAATTTGATAATCCGCTTAAAATATATTTATTTCATTTTCCTTTTTCATCAAAATGTATTACCCATTTATCAATTAAAAGAACAGACTAATTTTTAATAAATATCACAAATTCGATTTGCAGTTTTAGTTAAAATAATTGGGGTCAATTTCGTTTGTTTTTTCCCACATTAAAAGGAATTAGTATTCAATGCAATAAAATGAATTCTTAAGTACTTAAAATAATAAGTAAATTATGAAGTAATAATCTGATAAATTGTATTCAACATAATTTGTCAGTTTATTACTTTCTAATATACTCTTACTATTTAGTTAATTTCAATAAACGATATTAGATGTACATACAGATTGGTTATAAAAAAATTTTAGTATTAATGAATAAAATTATTCCCACAAATTGATGATAACATAAACATGATAGTTTGTTTTTAAATGTATTACAAAGCCTAATTTATGAGTGCATGTTTATTTTGGTATATATATTTAGGAACATTAAAACTGATACTTAAATATAATAATATGAGCAATAATTAGATTTGTGCAAAAAAAAAATCTTACGAATAAAAATCACATACCTTGTGAGATGAAGTGGTAAGCAAGTATGAGTAGATAAAGATGACTGCATCTCTTTGAGTTCATAATTACTCCTTTTTAAGAAATGTACTCTGTTACAGGTCAAAAAGACCGCCAACAGATTTAAGAAAATATATCACATATATTCTTCATTTTTTTCACTTTGCAAAAAAATGCTCACCCCTGAATTCACGTCATATTGAATATCGATGTCCACAGAAGTTGATGATCTGGCGTTAGAAATCGGCTGCGGGCATCGTGCTGGGCAATGATTGAGGACAACAAACCATTTCGGAGACTCAACAGGTATTTGATTTCGATGAACCGCTGAAGTTTTCACACAGGTACAGGGTTACCATTTTCGAATCAGTCCAAGCGCATCGTCGCCAACTGTTTATCAAAATTTCGAATGTTTTGATAGAAATTTTAAGAGCAATATTTCAGTAGGTAAAACAAAGTTGAAATATTCTATATTTTTTATTCATTCAGAGGTGTTGCATATTATTTGAATTTTTATCATCGTTACTGACTTCTCATAAAACTGCAGAGGCATTTGTGAAAAGCTTTCGTTTTATTATTATTTAAATAAAAGATTTTGAAGTGTTTATATAGATATAAATATAATTAGTTTATATCTGTAAGCAATTCAAAACAGTTTAAAACCAACTAAGAAATAGAACATTAAGCGATGAAAATTAAAACTACTAATAAATCGAATATATGATTCCTTTAATTTTTTTTTACATTATTTATAAATGCTGATGTGCAATAATTTAAGGTGATCAATGTTGTGCAATAGTTTAAGGTGATCAATTTAAGGTGAAGTTGGCTGAATCGTGTTCTACTGAACTTTAACAATACCTGTAATAGAATATTTGAATAAATTATTTAAGTTTTAATAGTTCTTAAGAAGTGTTAGTATACACTTCTATTACACTCCTTAAGAAGTTTAATAGTTCTTAGACTTCTTAATAGTTCTTAAGAAGTGTGTCTATTTTAGAGCATAGTTCTTAACTATGCTCTAAAATAGACACAATGAATAGTAATAATAGAACAATAAAGTTTTAAAAAATGGAGAGGCATTTTTTTTTTAATAATTACGATTGATTTTTTTGTAATTACATTTCAAAACTTTTCTAAAATAAGAATAAGTTACACCTTTTCTTTTAAAGTATTAACTAAAGAACTTGATCCGAGTTTCTTTCTCAAAGAAATTTAATTAATACTCCCGGAGATATTTGACAAAATTAATTTTCATTATAAAAATGCATTTCATTTAGTCCTTTTCTTTTTTATTTATGAGACCAAACAAATTAGAAAGAGTTATATGAATACGTAAAAAAATAATTTAAAAAAGAATCGTACCAAATATTTACCAAAAATTTCTTAAATCAACTAGGATTTAAAATTAAAAAGGTAAATTTTTTGAAAACTGAAATATTGAATAGTCTAAGCAGTTCCTTAAATTATCAATGAAAGAGAAATATAATCTGTACCATAAAAATTAAAAAAATTTAATGAATCTCTACAAATTTTTTACTGAAACGAAAATCAATGTTTGTGCTTTTAAATTCTAAAATTATCATTACTTTTTTTCGATTCATTAATTAGAAACCAATTACTCGGGATTCTTATTTTAAATATCCTATATAAATTTTTAAGAACTTTAAATTTATAAGACATAACAATATTTTTTTGCCATTTGAATATTTAAAAAATGATTTTAAAATATATACAAAAATTTTGTAAGAAATTAGATATTTTAAATTTATCTTTGCAATTTTATTCACAAAGACATAGAATATTATATTGATACTTTTCATAAATTTATAGTATTTTTTTATTATAAATTTAAATAATTTAGATTATTTTCCGAAAATGTTAATATAGCATTTACAAGAATTAGTTAGAAATAATTGAAAAATCAATAAATTGTTTTTAACTGTAAGTTTTCTTTAAAGTAATATTAAAGGAAAAATTCAGTTAATAACATAAATACTCAAAATTAAAATATAACTAAATAATAGTTTAAATGAGGAAAAATCTTTCCTTTTAATTAAAACAAATGCCTATTCTACTATTCAAATCAAAAAAGAAAAATGTAGAAGAGACATTTGTATAGAATAAATATTTAATTACCAATCTGAAAAATCTTGCAACAAGAACTTAAATTTGCATTTTTATCAACCTCCCCTCCCCTCAGAATAGTATAAAAAAAGATTTCATCGTGTACTGTAATTGTTAAAATAGTTTTTTTTAAATGCTCATTTTTATATAAAAAAATGTCAACTACATTTTGAAAGTAAAAAGGACAAACACTTTGATAAAATGTTAAGCAGAAGAGTTACAAAATAATTACACTAAATTGAAGCGATGACAAAGTCATATTGATCTTAAAATCTCGCCTGTTTTGATTGGCGGATTTTAATAATGTTCGCTCATAACTGAATCGTTGATTTTTGACAAATCTGTATCAAATGAATATTTTGATAAATAGCCATATAATGCAAACGTGCAGAATACCAATATATTTTTCAATAGATTAGAAACTAATAACGATTACAGGAAAACAAAGTTTTTAAAAATTGATTTTAAAATAATCAGCTTAAAGAGATTTTAAAATTTTATTTTTCCGAGATCATCATTGAGTATGTAAGCAACAGAAAGCTTCCCTTCTAATTTTGAATAGCTTTCATGATGACTTTGAAATGTATTCTACAAAAAGAAAAAGCCCACAACTTAAATAGCCCATAAAAGAGACTAAAATTTAAATAACTTCTGTAGGTGCTTTTTGTGGATGTAATGTAGGTGAAGTGCGTGTGTGTGTTATTCACACACACACACACATTCTTGCTTTTTATTTCTTATTTTTATTCGACATACTTGCTTAAGTAAATTTGTCTTAGAACTTTCATAAATATTCTTCACATTAATTCAAATAATTATCTGAATCTAAGTATTAAACTCTCATATACAGAGGGTATTAACACATTTTTAGAAGGATTTCAATAAAGAGTTAAAAAAAAAAGTAAATATTTTAGAATAAAAATTTTTGGCAACAGCTTATTATTTGAAAGAGAAATATCGTCTGCTACTTTTATATTTATTCTTCTTTCAAAATGTCGCATGTAAACAAGCTGTGGATTGAAGGATACGTTTTTGCGCTTTCTGAAGAGAAATATTCTTATTCCAAATTTAAAAACGTTGCGAAATGCATGGTATTAAAGTTTCTAAGTGAAAAATAAGCAACATCATTAATCGGAAAGGTAAAATACATCAATCATTATTTCTACATGGAAAGAAGACTCCAAAAGAATATCCGAAAAAGGTACGGGTTAATTCCCAGTGAACGGTACGCTCCTTGTACGGTAGGCATATATACAACGGTACGCATATATACAATTATTAACTAATTGTATGCCGCCCAACCTGTCTAGTGGTTAGCGTACCTGATTATAGATGGGTGGGACTTGGGTTCGAATCCTGGCTCGGGCATGGATATACTTTCTCTCTCTTTCTTGTCTTTGTCCTTTCTTTGTGTGTGAATGATTGCCTACCCTATAAACGGGTACCTATGGCATGTGTGTACTGAGGAAGTCGGACTCCACACCAAATATGTAGTTTCGCCGGTTGGCTTTATTTTCGAGGTACCTAGATCGGGAGATCTTTAACCCTCGGCTTAAAAATGAATTGTGACTATAACGAATTCTGATTGGCCTAAATTAAGAAGGTGCTTGGTTCAGTTGGAAAAGTGGAGCAGCGCACCCCATATTGCCAGATTGGCTGGCACACGACAACAACAACTAATTGTATATAATATTGCATAAAATTATATTATTTGTATAAAATAATATAATTTTATATTATGTAATTATATTAATTGTATATTGTATAATTATATTAATTGTATAAAAATAGCGTACTGTACACAGGGATACAGCCAAGGTACGTACTGTTTCAAATGTTTCTAAAGTAAAATTGCTGGTAACAACAAAAAATCCCCCAACACAATCTATTGCAAAGTCCTTAGATACATCTGTAGCAACAATAAATAAAATAATAAACCAAGATTTACAACTTAAAAAAGCTAAAAAACATGAGGTTCACTAGCTTTGCGCGAGAAATGCGGCTCAACGCAAAACATTTTGTAGAATCCTAAGTGAAAACCATTTAGCAGGAGATAAAACGGAAATACATTGTGATTCTTGATGAAGAATGGGTTTACCTAAATGACTGCAACAAAAAAAAGTCTAACTATTAAAAATAAGTCTAATTTACTTATTTAAAAAAAAAAAAAAAAAAAAAAAAAAAAAAAAAAACGAGGAGAAAATGTACAAATTTGATTCCTGCAATGTAAAGAGATTTTCAGTAAAGGGTTTATGATAGTTTCAAATAGTGCACTGGAGGCGTTGTAGCCATTGACAGCCTGCGTCGTCAGTGCTAACAAGTACACTATAATGCACCGGATTCCAAATCTGTCGAGTATATAATGTTGAAAAAAACGTTTTCATCTACAATGGTAAATTAAAAATAATACAGGTGGGAAAAAAAATGTTAAAATCAACTCATCATACTATCAGGAGAAGTTTTCACGACCAATATTTGCAAAAGAAATTCAACTTCTTTATCCCAATGACCTTCAAAGAGTGAAACTTCATCAAGACAAAGCTACAAGTCATACTTCGAAAACTACCACTGCATTCCTTGAAAACATGAAGACTAATACAGGTATTGCGTATATACTTTTCAACATATTCCTGCGATGTCCTTTGATATTTCACCTATAGATTATTGTGCCTTTGGTCTCTTAAAAAGAGCTCTTTCTAAACCAAACCTACCACGATAGATGGACTCTGAAAGTAGTAGAAGAGGAATAGAAAGTAATACCCCTAAAAATTTTACAAAAGCTCTTCTATCATGGAAATTACGACGCAGACTTATAGTCCAGAAAAAAGGCTATATTTCATTTTCTGTATTTCATCAAGTGATTATTTATTTTACAAAATTTGCAATTTATCGTTACCCTGTTTCATGTACAAATCATTTGTTCCATAAATATACCAATACACGCATATTTTCATTTATATTTTCATTGCGAGTTCTATACTTTAACCTCAAACCATTATCATTTTTGCGATATTGAAAAAAATAGATAAATAACACACTTAAAATTATCAAAGATTTCAATTAATAAAATTAAGAACAATATATACATTTTTTCTCAGTATATGTATGTGTGTGTGTTTCCCTTCAACCTATCTCAATCAACGTACGATATGTATTTTTGTGGTCATCCAATCAATGTCTACTGCAAGCGATGCTTCACTTTGCTAATTTTACGGGAAGCGGCGTGAAGCCTACTGAGCCTCTAGGGCTCTAATGTTATCTTACATGAAAACAACTATTGTCTCGTGCACGAGTAGTGTTTGCAACCATATCGTCACAGAAATCAACTGTCTCATTTTTTAATAAATGCAACACGATCCTACTGGCACTGTCATTGATGTATAAGCTAAGTGTAGGGAAAAGTAATAATTGGACTGGCTGAATTTTCACTTTATTTTTCTTTATTCCAGTTTATTATTTTCTTTATATATTTATCTTATTTTTTCCCTTCGAAAAAGTGAGCAAACGAGAGACGTTACAGCATCTTTAATAAAGTGCATTTTAGCCTTGTATTAGAATCTAACTCTTCGGAGTGAAAGACCGCTGGTTTGATATCAGCCGGAGATAAAGAAATTCGCAAAATCAAAAGTCCATAAAATACAAAAATAAGTATTAGATCTTAAAACTATTTACGTTTTTTACTAAATTGTTTTCGCTTTATTAAATAAAGTACATTTAGACATTATTTATTGTCCACTATACAGGAACACATGCAAAATGAAACTCATAGCTAAAAACAATTATTAACGTGAAAGAATTGCTTTTAATTCTAATTAAGAACAATTTTTTTATTTATTGATGAAAAATTAGGTAAAATAATCACTTATTTCTTTCGGCTTCAAAACAATATTTTTAAAAACATTTGCCCAATTTTTTTCTACATAGGAAGGAAGAGCTCCAGAAGATCATGACGCTTTACCTCGCTTCGTGCAAAATCAGCAAAGTGAAGCGGCACTTATCTCGGTGAATGAGTAGGAGGGTGTTTGCATTTGCCCTTACTTGGTTGTTGGAGCTCCGTGGGCTAAGGTAAAATCCCTTGTGTTAAATGGAGGTATTGGTGGGGGACATGTCTATTTAATTTGTTATGTCTAATGTTCTTCCTCTGATATGGCGAGGATGTGGAGAGGACGGTGCCAGCTCAGGTGTGACCTCGTTACCTAACACTGATTTAAAAATACAAGGCTCTCAGTGATAGGCGAGTGTTCGAAATCCTTTAATCTTAAGGTTCATCAGCATAGATATGCATGTATAAAGCATTTCGCTTTTGCTTTTCTCAAAAGAATCCCCAAAAACTTGTCAGCCATTCATCTGCTGTTTTTGTGAACGATCACAGCACTACGTCATTTCCTTCTCATTTGATATCAGAAAGTTCTTTTTCGTTCTCATTTGTTATTGTTCTCAGTCATTTAATCATCAGATAGTTCTTGCATACAAAACATCTGAATCCACATTCAGAAATTTTTTTTAAATGAAATTTCGTATAGCAATGGATTTCTTTGTTGAAGTTCATGGATAAGTAACTCATCTTCATTCAAATCGTCAGGTAAATGTTATTGGTTTTCTCCAGTTGTGGTTGTGATAAAGGCTGATGTCAAAACAACCTATAGAATCCTTTTTTCTGCAACATCATTCCAAGTATATGGACAAGTGCATTATTTTCAAAATATCAATTTCATAACGGGATTGTAAATCACAATCACATTTTGTAATAGCCCTTTACGATATTTCCACTTTGATAATCTTTGTTGGATATTAAAGTTATTAAAAAGGTAAACGTCAGTAAGACGGGAGAAATTCCATAGAAATTGCTTAATAAAAATAAGGGATTTCAACAACATCAGTAAATAAATCTACAATTCGAAAGGTTTACGATTCTCCAATGGAAACGTTGATCCAAGTTTCGCAACTATAAAATAAATTTAAAAAATGACAAGGTAATGGAAAAACAAAACACTTAAAATTTTTTTAAAAAGTAAACGTAAGCAAAAGAGGCTGAAAAATGAATGGGCAAAAGAGATTTTTAAAATTTTTAATACATAAATGGGAATTCAAATTATCATTGAAGCAATGATAATTTTAATACATTTAGGGTCCATCTACTACATTTAAGGTCTAGCTACTACATTTAAGGTCTAGCTATTACATTTAGGATTTTAGGGACTAGCTACTTTTTCGTAAAATGGTGAATGTTCGTAAATCCAGTAAAAACGAGCGTTTACCAAATCTTGATTCGATTTCCAGCAACTCGTTGTCAAGTAAAAAAATTTGTAAATTCTAAAACGAATAGTTATAATGATTAAAGAAGAAAATTGCAATTCTATTGAAATTATCAAACATCTAAACACAAAATCTGTCTGATCAAATCACAGAATTGGAAACGAGTTTATCATTTTTCGTACTGCAATTCTAATTTAATATCCAGTGGTAATGATTTATTCTGGTATTTAAAAGAATAAATATACACGAATAAAAAATAATTATCTGTGATCAGAGCTGGGACGTCTGAGAAAAAATCGTAAATTAGCCATTTAGGAGATTTAGCAGAAGTTGATTGTACTACATGCAAATGTTTTTATAGGACAATACTTTTTACTTATGGTGGAGTAAGACTTTATAGACTTCAAGTACTCATTTAAAAGTATAACTTGAAAAGCTATTTTCACATATATTTCAATATTAATTTTCAAAGCTAAGTATAGTATTTTATTTTTCAAATATAGATTTTTTAGATAATTTTAAAAATTTCATTTATAAAAGTTAATTATAAACCCTTAAATTTAGTCCCTATATTTCGCTCCTTTCTTCCTAATAAAATTCGAAAAAGGGGTCAAAATAATAATCATTTATAAGTAAATCAAACACACAATGAATTTAATAATTTTTAAAAGTTCTTTGTATATATTTTAATGAAAAAATACAATAATTATTGCTTTTTATATTGATTGATACTAAAAATCTAGCATTATTTAATATCTAGTATAAAAAATGGGCGTTTACTTATTTAAATACTTCTGATTAAATATCACACATATTATGGATTATTTCATCTTATTAATTTTATATTTCTTCTTCTTCTTCTTCTTTTTTTTTTTCTTTTTCCTGTGATTTGTGGATTTTAATACTGAATTTTATTAAAAGAAATTTTGAAATATTCATAAGAATATTAAGAATATTGAATAATATAATACTTGAAAAAATATCACTATATAATTAGATAACATAGTCATGAAAAGTAACATTTAGGATGAAATAAACAATTTTAAATTCATAAAATAGCAAAAATTAATGAAATAAGAATAGTACTATTAGACATTTTTGCTTTCAGATTAAAATGAGGTAAAATTAAGTTATATAAATTACTCTCTTTTAAAAGGAAATAAAAATTTAAAACAGCAGTTAATATAGATTAAAATAATTACTTTCTTACAATAATTTAATTAGAACTCCACATTCACCTGTGATTTTCTCTTTCTCTCTTAAAACGAAATTAAAATAGTTCAAAACTGTTCCAAACGAAATAAAATAAATGGCAGAATCATATTACACGATATTCACACACTTATATTCAACTTATACTTGTAATTTTCAAATAATATAAGTCCAAATTTCAGAGTATGCAATATAGATGTGGTAATCTTTGATAAGGTTTATTCTAGGATTTTGTAGCCCATTAAAGAAGATTTTCTCCTATGTACTTTGTGTTGGAAATATTTTTTTAAAATCCTTCATGATAATGCTTTTATTGATGAAATTGTTTATTGTTTTGATTTTTATGTTTTATTTATACATTTAATATTTATGTTATATTTATGTTTTATTTATAAAATACTTAAGGCTGAACTTAAAAAATGCTTCAGACCTTTCTACAACTACTTGAATTTGCCCCCACTTTTGTTTCCTTATCCAAGAAGAAAGATAGTTGGCGCATTATAGCAAACCTGACTTTCGCGGGCGAATTTTGGGAGGATCACTTTTACAGTGACGTCACGTACAGGTTGCTAATAATAATAATAATAAAAGGAACGAACGTACGAAAAGAAAAATAAAGAACAACACCGAAGGAAAAAAAAATCGGTCATGCCTTGAAGACGGTCAATTGCCTCGGGCCACTGGCATAGACACACACTTATAAATTGGGTGGAGTTCTTTTTTGCTCCTTTAGAGACATGATGGTAGTTGCAGAAGACGAGCTCCTATACAAGTTCTAAATTCTTTATTATTTTAGCTTTTAAGAAAGTCTTGGCAAGAAACGAACAGATTACTGTAGCGAATGTTTATTCTTTGGATTAACTTTTCATAAGGAAGATAGAAATCTTTTAAAATGCTCACTTAATCTCCTGGAATTAATTCAATAACTAAATCTAACAAAAAAATAT